>PVKP010030578.1:0-27788 GCA_004027715.1 Plecturocebus donacophilus
CGCCCAGCTAATTTTTGTATTTTTAGTAGAGACGGGGTTTCACCATGTTGGCCAGGATGGTCTCGATCTCTTGACCTCGTGATCCGCCCGCCTCAGCCTCCCAAAGTGCTGGGATTACAGGCATGAGCCACCGCGCCCGACCTCCATCTAAAAAAAAAAGTTTGAGACTAGCCTGGACAAAAAGTGAGACCCCTTTTCTACAAAAAAAGCATGGCACATACCTGTGACCCTGACTACTGGAGAGACTGAGGTGGGAGGATGACTTGAGCCTGGAAGGCAGAGGTTGCACTGAGCCAGGATCATGCCACTTCTCTCTAGCCTGGGTGACAGAGCTGGACCCTGTCTCAAAAAAATATCCTGTTCAGTGGGAGGCTTGAACCCTGGAAAATGCCTAATAGGAAGATGCTTGGCATTTCTAGCACAGGTTGTCCAGAAGTGCCTTCCTTCCTCTAAGATCATTCAGGCACTCTTCCAAACACCTCTGGATTTATAAATCCGCATCCCTTCCCTCACCACTGACTCTGTCATCCCTACTTTAGGGGCTTTAGTAATAAACACCCTTGAAACCATTTCTTGATATTCTAATTTCTCTCTTCAGTGTTGAAATTCCTGGAGAATAAAGAAGCTCTCTTCTCTGTTGAGACATCTGGCTCCTAGGCTGGGATTTCAATACCAGGTGCTGTTTGGGGTTTTTTCAGTATATAATGTTTTCCACTTTCTTTGCCAAGCTGGCATTATTTTACACTTGTGATTGGTGGCTCACAGATTAATCCTTCTGCTTTGATTTCTTGATGAGAAAATTAGAAATTTGGCTACTATTCACTGCCATCTTCATTCTGCCTTGGGCAGTTTGGGGAGTGGAATGCTAATTTGGTGTTTTTCCATCTCTTCCAGAGAAAGTGAATAATGATTTAATTTACAGCAATAGAAATGATCTGTGAGACCTGAGATACCCCTAAATCCCTACTTACTGAGACACTGTTCAGGGAAAGTGTGACTATTTCCCCTAGTAACATTCTGTGGTGCCTGTCCAAATACACAGGAGCATAATCAGACTTGAACTCTAAAAATATGGGTTTCAATCATGCTTCCCTCAGGGGGGTAAACCACTCAGCCTCTTTGGGCCTTTGTTTTTTCATCTGCAAAATGGAGATTGATCTATTCATTTACTCAGCAAACACCTGATTTCCTACAATGAACAAAGCACTGTGTGCAAGACTGTTTTCTAACTTATGGAACTGCTGCATGCATGAATGAAGTTACGTTTGTAAAAAAGCTTTGTGAATTATGAAGTGCAGTGTGAAGAGAAGGGATTGTAATATATAAGATGGGATTGAGAATATTTTTTCACTTCTAATAAAACTCATTGTGTCCAGTAGTAGGAAAGTATTTCTGAGCAAAGATCCCACTCCTTTTGTGTCTGATACTACTGGAAATAAACAAGAACAGCCATTTTTTCTTCCCCCGTTCTGTCCATATTGAGAAGTCTACATATTTGTGAGACACTGGAGGCCTGCTTTCTTCTCTGTTTGAGTTCTCCTCTGTTAGCTGAAAGTCTGTTTAACTATTAGGACCTCTCTAGACACAAAGAAGCTCCACACATGTCCTAAGTTGGATAAGGCATCAGGGCCATTTTTCTGTAACCAAGAAGCTTAGGAAGGCAGCAAGCTATGGAGTGGCAAACAAAAACAAACAAATTCACAGAAATTTCTTAACTAAAAGTAGATCTACCATTCAGTGTGGCAATTCCACTACTGGATATCTATCCAAAGGAAAAGAAGTCCTTATATCAAAAGGACGCCTGCACAGATATGTTTATTGCAGCACAATTCAAAATTGTAAAAATATGAATTAACCTAAGTGTTCATCAACCAATGAGTGGATAGAGAAAAGGTGGTACATATACACCATGGAATGCTACTCAGTCACAAAAAAGAATGCAATAATATCTTTGGCATCAACGTGAATAGAGCTGGAGGCCATTATTCTAAGTGAAGGAACTCAGGAATGGAAGACCAGATACTGTATGTTCTCACTTATACGTGGAAGCTAAGCTATGAGGATGCAAAGGCATACAGAGTGAGATAATGGACTTTGGCGACTCTAAATGAGAGGGGAGAAGGACAAAAAAATGACATATTAGGTATAATGTACACTACTCAGGTAACAGGTGCATGAAAATCTCAGACTTCACCACTATAAAATTCATCTGTGTTACAAAAACCATTTATACTCCAAAGCTATTGAAAAAAAAATCCCATCACAGGGGTCTCCTCCTTCGGCTCTGGATCCCCCTTCCTCTGTCTCTGGGAGCTTCTTCCTTTTGCTTTCCCAATTCTTTCTTGTCTATTAAACTCCCTGCTCCTTAAGACAACAACAACAAAACACACACACACACACACACACACACACAACCCAAAAAACCAAAACACTCATACAGACATCTTTAAATTCATTAGTCCCATAACTTTCACCTGGTTACTTAACTGATGAGCCATCTCCTTCTCTGTAAAATGAGGATTGTAACATATAGCCTACTCACCATGCAAAGCTGTTGTAACACTTCAATGAGACAGTGTTGGGAAAACACATTACAGATGGAAAAGACTACATACCAATGTCAGGGGTTTGTTTGGGGCTTACCACCTGAACTTGCATTAGCAATTATCATGTCTATGTGTCCCCATGCATCCAGGTTACTAATACTGGCGTGGGCTGCAACCACAGTGATGGTATCTGATTTTATTATCATTATCTATATAAAGAGTTTCCAGCACTTCTGAAACAAATGACTTGAAAAGTCATTCTCCTTCTTGATACCTATGTAGAATCATTTTCCAGGCACAGAAGTTGAAAACTGATTTTACCTGACAGCCCAGCTGTATGGCAAATATCGCCCAATTCCTAGGACGGGTAACTCTATTTACTTTTCCTATTTAAGATATAGTCATTTCAAAGTCATGGCCACCTACAAGTTTACAGATGTGACTTTATTTCCAAGCCTAATGACAGTACTAAGCCCTAGCACCACTCCTTGCAACATCTACTGGATGTCTTCCCACAGTTAAATCTACTGATAGACAGGAATGATAACTTAGTATGTATAACACACTTGGAATTTATGACTTGTTTTATTAGTTCTCCCTTAGACCCTCCTTAGAAGGATGGCCAATAAGACACTGGTGAAGAAATCAGGTCCCAGGTGATACCATGAGCATGATGAATCACTATTTCCATGGATAAGACTTGTGTGATTAATTCCTCTGCTAAAATTCTACAGAGTTGATTGGTTTTGACACTGAATATAAAGGGGGCTGGGTGCAGTGTCTCACACCTGTAATCTCAGCACTTTGGGAGACCAAGGTGAGAGGATCGCTTGAGTCCAGGAGTTTGAAACCAGCCTGGGCAAAATGGCAAGACCCCGTCGCTAAAAAATTTTTTTAAATTAGCTAAGCATGGTGGCACGTGCCTATAACCTCAGCTACTTAGGAGAGTGAGGTGGGAGGATTACTTGAGCCCAGGAATTTGAGGTTACAGTGAGCTATAATCATGCCACTGCACTCCAGTCTGGGCAACAGAGTGAGGCCCTATCTCAAAATAAAATAATGATAATGGGATCATGAAAGCTTTGTCCATGGAATCAATGAAAGCAATTGGTGCTACTGGCCTTTCAAAACTCCACTGTTAATGATTTCTAGAGGCATTTCCCTCTAGCTGGTATACACACTCCTCTCCTTCATAGACACCAATTTTCATTTTCTCCAAGGTGGAACAGGGAGTTTGGGGCTCTGAGAAGGGAAGTGACTTGTGCAAAGTCATGAAGTGAGCTAGCTGGCTGCAGAGCTGAGACCACAGCACTTGCCACAAAGTTGGTGGCCAAGAAATGCTTGATGAATGAACAACTGCATGAACTCCAGGCTGGAACTCACTTTTCTCCACTGACTATCCTCTACAAGAAGCCACTTAGATTCCTGCCACGTTTTCTCCTCTTCAGGGATGAGGTGGCTTTCCCCAAGCCTTATGAAGTTCTAGTGCTGGACTGTCCAATAAATCAGCCATGATCCATGTGTGGCCATGATACACTTGAGACGCAGCTGATCCAGATTAGGATGAGCTGTAAGTCAATCTCAAATTCTGAGGGCTTACTGTGAAAAAAAAAGGAAATTATCTCATTATAACTTTTATATTGATGACATGTTAAAATGGCAATTTGTTTAGATTAATTGGGTTAAATAAAATCTAATAATATCATTAAAACTAATCGTTCCCATTTCTTTTTACTTTTTAAAAGTAGCTACTAGAACATTTTAAATTCAATTTACAGCTTTCATTTATGGTTTGCATTCTTCTTCTCTTGGAAAGCACTGTAATCTAGTCTATAGATGTTTTGGAAAAAAAATTACATATTGAATTGTTAACCTTTCAATAAAAATTACTTCTTTAGGCTAGTCAAGAACCCAGGAAACACAGGTAAGGGTAATAGTTTTCTTTTAAACACAAAAGAAACATTTCTCTCTACCTTCATTCTTTCCCTAAACTGTCTACTGGACCCTCCTTAATAGCGTACTGAAAAGCTGAGACACTCGCTGAGGTATTGGTATCGGACTGGCAGCTGGCTGGCCAACCCAGGACATGGACAGCCTAATCAGAACAGCCACCATCCCCATCCCAACTGCCACAGGCACAGACCTCTCACGTGAACAGGGGAAGTGTTTTCAGCATACTTTTGCTAAATGAGTTTTAGTAAAAATAATTACTATAATAGCTGAGGTTTATATAGCACTTTGCAAATTTGGACAAATACTTTCCCATATATCACCTCATATTTTTTTGAGACAGGGTCTTACTCTGTCACCCAGGCTAGAGTACAGTGGCCTGATCTCAGCTCACTACAACCTCTTCCTCCCAGGCTCAAGCGATTCTTGAGGTTCAGCCTTCTGAGTAGATGGGTCTAGAGGTATGAGCCACCAACATCCGGCTAATTTTGTATTTTTTGTAGAGACAAGGTTTTGCCATGTTGACCAGGCTGGTCTTGAACTCCTGAGCTCAAAGTGATCTGCCCACCTTGGCCTCGCAAAGAGCTGGGATTCCAGGCATGAGCCACCGTGCCTGGCCACCTCATTTGATTCTCATGGCAACTCTGTGCTATGGGCGTTACTATGATCCTGTTTGACAGATGAGACAATAAACTCAAAGATGTCAAGAGGTTAAGAGGCTTGTTCATGATCCCACAGCTTAAAAGTAGAGATCTGGTTTTAAATCTTGGTCTTCTAATATAAGGGCTTTAGCTCTTATTTCAAGGTGTTTCAGAAACCAGCGTGTGAACTCTGGCCTGAGCTAGGGCTCACTGGTCTCAAGTTGTTCTTCCGCAGAACCTCTCTAGTGTTAATTACCTCTTATGACAGGGCACACAGAGAAGGAAGGAAGGGCTCTACCATGGCTAAATCCTTTTTTTTATTTTTGGGACAGAGTTTTGCTCTTGTTGCCCAGGCTGGAGTGCAATAGTGTGATCTTAGCTCACTGCAATCTCCACCTCCGGGTTCAAACGATTCTCCTGGCTCAGGTTTCCAAGTAGTTGGGATTACAGGAGCTCGCCACTATGCCCCGCTAATTTTTTGTATTTTAGTAGAGACAGAGTTTCATCATGTTGGCCAGGCTGGTCTCAGACTCCTGACCTCAGGTGATCTACCCGCCTCAGCCTCCCAAAGTGCTGGGAGTACAGGCGTGAGCCACCACGCCCAGCTGGCTAAATCCTTATTGGCCTAAGTCCTATACTGCTGGGCAAGAGGAGGCTTTATCCCCATCTGAGAGGTGAAGAAACCAAGGCGTAGAGGTCTTAACTCATTTATGCCTCATGTTCCATTATTGGAATGCTACGTTTGTGGGAGTTATTTATATTCTACTGCTCAAGGTCACTGCCAAGGTCTAATTTTCACACAAAAAATTTACAAACTCCGGCATAAATGGGTTAAGTCCAATGTCCATTCTACCACCATAAGTTGCTTTGTGCATCAATATATATATTACATGTAGTTTTATTATTGCCATTTATTCTTGTTATCAATTACTTTATAGTAATTCTGGTTATTTATATTCTTCTAGTTCTTTGCATTTATTCTGCTTTCTTTCTTTGGCTTTTTAGGACACATTAGCCTCTTTTAAAACACAATGTTTGTTTTCTTTTCTTTTTCTTTTTTAAGATGGAGTTTCATTCTTGTAGCCAGGCTGGAGTGCAATGGTGCGATGTTGGCTCACTGCAACCTCCGCCTCCTGGGTTCAAGCGATTCTCCCACCTCAGCCTCCCAAGTAGCTGGGATCATGGCTAATTTTTTGTATGTTTGGTAGAGATAGGGCTTCGCCATGTTAGCCAGGCTGGTCCTGAACTCCTGACCTCAGGTGATCCACCTGCCTTGGCCTCCCAAGGTGCTGGGATTACAGGCATGAGCCATGGCACCTGGCCATGTTTGTTTTATAACCAACATACTTAAGGTTATAAAATTTCCCCTTGATATTATTTTTGTAGCATCCATGGGATTTTATATTTCCAGTATGTATAATAGCATCAAAACCTATTTCATTAATGATATTTCATGAATACTTTCATTATTGCTCAGTTCTAAATATTTTATAATTTCCATTGGGTTTTCTCTCTAACCCATGAATTATTTATAAGGATGATTTTTACTTTTCAAAACTGTTACCTATTTTTTGAATAGACAATATGTACATATAAAACAAACTTCAGGAAATGAACAAATATATACAGAAAAAAGTCTCTCAAAAGCTACATCTGTTTGAATCCATGCATGTGACATAATGGCAAAGGCAAAACTGTAGGGACAGAAAACAGATCAGTGCTCTCGGGACTGAGGGTGGTACCAGGGCTTGGCTATAAAGGGACAGGAGAAAATTAGGAGCGATGGAAGCAGTATATATATGCATTGTTGCATGGTTCCATGGCTGTATGCACTTGTTAAAACTTGGTGAAATGTATACTAAAAAGGGCGAATTGCAGTGTATGTAAATTATACCTTAATTAAAAAAAATAAGTCTTCCTCCCCTCTCCTGCACCCTAGGCACCTTGTTTCTCTCCTTTTTTTTTTTTTTCTTTTTTGAGATGGAGTTTTGCTTTGTCACCCAGGCTGGAGTGCAGTGGTACAATCTCAGCTCACTGCAACCTCCGCCTCCTGGGTTCAAGCAGTTCTCTGCCTCAACTTCCCAAATATCTGGGATTACAGGTGCCCAACACCACTCCTGGAGAATTCTTGTATTTTTAGTAGAGATGAGATGTCACTGTCTCGGGCAGACTGGTCTTGAACTCCTGATCACCCACCTTGGCCTCCCAAAGTGCTAGGATTACAGGCATGAGCCACAGCGCCCGGCCTTGTTTCTCTCCTTAGAGGTAACCACTGTTACCAGCTTCTAAAGTGTCATTTTAGGGGCTATTTTATTCATTTCCAAATGTATACCTATTTTTTAGACACAAATGACATTATTTATTATTTTTTAAATTTAGTGTTAATTTATTATTTTTAGACACAAATTTTTATTCTAAAATGTGTCTAAGAATAATAATACTTAATTTAAAAATAAATAATAATTGGTATAAATAATAACAATAACAATAAACAATAATTATTATTAATAAATGTCAGTATTATTTTATATTATTATATAAACAATATATATCATATATAACATTATGTTTATATAATAATAATTTATATACTATAAATATAACAATTTATATAATATAAATATTTATGTCCAGCAGTTTGCCACTAGGATGCATGGCTCCAGGGCAAGGGCTGGCCTTGAACTTCCCAGGGTCTCCACAGTCCCTGGGGGGGCGTGGTCCCTCCCAAGGTTAGCTGAGCACAGGATCAGTGTGGGAAGAAGGCCCACTAGCCAATACGTTCATGCACATTTGATTATGGTTCAGGGAACTTTGTTGTCATTTCTTAAAAACCAAATGTACAAGGTAGGTTTGGAAATCAAAGATAAGGCCTGATGGGGTGCAGTGGCTCATATCTATAATCCCAGCACTTTGGGAGGCCAAGGCAGGCCAATTGCTTGAGCTCAGGAGTTTGAAATCAACCTGGGTAACATGGTGAAACCCTGTCTCTACAAAAAACACAAAAATTAACTGGGTGTGGTATTGCATGACCAGCTACTCAGAAGGCTGAAGCGAGAGGATCACTTAGCCTGGGAAGTCAAGGCTGCAGTAAGCCTAGATCACACCACTGCACTACAGTCTGGGCGACAGAGTGAGACCTGTCTCAAAAATAAATAAATAAATAAATAAAAATACAAGGCTTACAAAAAGAAAGGAAATAACATAGGTCCTTAGGAAATCCTGGCCACTCCAGAACTCTATTGGTGGTTTTCCCTTTCATCCCAAATTTGCAGCCATGATTTTTCTCCTTGTGCTAGAGCAACCTCTATTTTAGTTACAAGGAAACTTCTAAAACTATCTGATTTTTCTAAAAGCCAGTTCACAGACCAATATTCTGAATTAGGACAGATCCTTCACAAGTCTCCACAATCGACTCTGATTCACCAGAAATAAATTACCTTGAACACACGTGCCCCTCAACCTGGGAGCTACTGTATCTGTTAGAATCCACTAGCACTGCTTAAGCTTAAGCTTAAGTAGATCATTAGATCTACTGTGATGTCTTCCAAGTTAGTCAAGTGATCAGGCTGGGCGCAGTGGCTCACCCCTCTGATCCGAGCACCTCAGGAGGCTGAGACAGGCAGAAAGCTTGAGGTCAGGAGTTCAAGATCAGCCTGGGAAACATGGCGAAACCTTGTCTCTACAAAAAATACAAAAATTAGCCGGGTGTGGTGACATGTGTCTGTAGTCCCAGCTACTCAGGAGGCTGAGATGGAAGGATCTCTTGAGCCCAGGAGGTTGAGGCTGCAGTGAGAGTGCCACTGCACTCCAGCCTGGACAACAGAACAAGACCCTGTAAAAAAAAAAATATATATAGAGTTAAGTGGTCACAGGAGAAACTTGCTAATATGACATGATTGTAATTATCCATTGCCAAACTAAAATCATCTAATTGTCATGAATATTCCTGTGTTATGATAGTGAAACAGCTGGGATTAGGCAGGGAGTGGACCAGGTACATAATAATAATAACCTCTCCCTTAAGTCTGTATATAGCAGGCAGATGTGGTAAAAGAAAGCCCTACTTTGGGAGGACTATTTATTAATCCATTTTTCACTTTAATCCAGAAAGTATTTTAAAATGCTGAGTCCTTGCTTAGCCATCAAGTGTATGACTGATGAAGTGAATCTCTCTAAACCTTGGCTTCCTCTTTTATAAAATGGAGAAAATTCCATCTATTTCCCAAGTTTCTAGAGAGATTGAGAGAGATCACAGATAGAAATATCAGCGAGAGAGAAGATTCCTTCAATAACCACCGTGTTTGTCAAAGGAGGGCCTCTGATTCTCTTGCTGTAATGATGAAGACAGTTTCCCATCCTGGCCCCTAAACACTCAGTTCCTTGAATGAAAATAATCTATGAACTTTCTAGCCAGCATCATATTAACACCAAATGAAATAATGGATGGATTAGGGTGTTGGACTGTATAAAACAGTGTAATGACATCGCCACCTCTCTCATTTCACATCCACGTGCCCCTTTCTACCTGGATAATTCAAACCTATCCTTCACAACTCAGTGCTATCTTCCCCAGGAAGCCTTCCTGGGGTGCCCAGCCTTAGCTTTCAGGACCCTTCCTGGGTTCCCAGAGCCTCTCACACTAGACTGTGATTACATGTTTGCCCATTTGCCATCTCCTCTGGTCTGGAGGCCAAAGGGCAAAGTGTATGTCTTTCCTGTTGGCATCCCATGGCGGGGTGTGGTTTCTGGAACAGGATAGGCATGTAGTAAGTGCTTGTTGACAGATTCTGATGAACTTGAAGGCATTGTAAGAGCAGAGGGCTCCAAGGCTGGGCGTGGTGGCTCATACCTGTAACCCTAGCATTTTGGGAGGCTGAGGCGGGCAGATAGTTTCAGCCCAGGAGTTCGAGACTAGGTCCAGCAACACGGTAAAACTCCATCTCTACTAAAACATGAAACAATTTAGCTGGGCATGGTGGCATGTGCCTGTACTCTCAGCTACCCAGGAGGCTGAGGCCAGAGGATCACTTGAGCCTGAGATGTGGAGGTTGCAGGAACCGAGATTGCATCACTGTACTCCAGCCTGAGCGGCACAGTGAGACCCTGTCTCAAAAAAAAAAAAAAAAAAAAAGAGGAGAGGGCTCTATGTCATGAAGTGTGGCTTTCACAGTCTTCCCCCATCTCTCGTTTGCTTGTTTTTAGAGACAAGGGTCTTGCTCTGCTGCCCAGGCTGTGATGCAGTGCCATGATCATAGTTCACCATAGCCTCCAATTCCTGGGCTCAAGCAATCCCCCTCAGCTTTCTGAGTAGCTGGGACTATAGGTGCTCACCATCATGCCTTGCTAATTTTTTATTATTTTTGTAGAGATGGGGTCTCGACGTGTTGCCCGGGCCAGTCTTGAACTTGTGGGTCAAATGATCCTCCCACCTCGGCTTCCCAAAGTGCTGGGATTATAGGTGTGAGCCACTGTGCCCGGCCCCTCCCTCATCTCTCGACCAGATGTATTCTCGCCTTACTCAGAACAACCCAGAGTTATTTTCTGCCGTCTTCTCTCCCACGACTTGTATCAAGGCACTTCACCCTCTGGGCCTGATGAGCACAGCACTGTGCGTCTGAGGCTGTGAGGAGCCGAGAGATGGGAGGTGCTTTAAAGGGACTGGAGGAGATGGGCTCGCAGATGGAAAAGGCCAGAACTCGTGCTTCTTTCCCCACCTACTTATTTCCTGTGGCACCAGGAACATATTGTAGAGACTAAGTCAGGATTCATTCTCAGCTGAGCATGTGCTTCCCTCCCTGCTCTGGAATATCTGGTTCTTCCCTGGGCTGATTTCTCGTCCATGGAGGTTCCCAGTCATTCTCACTGGCTTCCTGTGGGTAACACACACCTTGGAGATCTCCCAGCATCCTCCAAGACAGTGGTTCTCAAACCTCACTCCACACTGGGATCACTGGTGCACATTTCAGGAGACTTCTCTGCAGCTCTGCTTCGAGAATTCCGATTTGATCAATATGTCATGGGGCCTGTGCCTGCCCCAATTTACATAGGCCACAGCTGGGACCACTTTAGAGGAGGCTAACACATCACTTAGAAATCAAACCAAGTGGCCTTCAGAATGCCTCTAGCCTATACCATAACTAAGCACATTCCCTGCTCCCCAGACATGTAGATCTCAGCAACTGATGCTGAAAAGGCTGTTAGAGGTCAAATGACCCAACCTCTTCATTCAAGGATTGGGAAACTGAGGCCCAGAGAAGGTATGTGACCTGGCAAGACCAGGACTTGAATCCAAGTCTCCTAACCCAGGTGAGTGCTTCCTTCATTAACCCAGGCTGCCTTTTGGGATAGTGCAGAGCTTTGGGGGATTGGGTAGGGGAGATTCTTAACATTGCTTTCAATGAACTGCTAAAGCTCAGAATAAATGTGCATGAACCATTGCAGAAGCCCATGGCTCCAGAAAGCACAGCTTTGCACCTCAGCCAAAGCTGTTCATGGGTATTGTCCAGACAGTTATAAACAGGAAAATGCTGAAATTGGTGGAGTTAGGAAGTTGTCAATCAAGGCTAGTGTTGAGCCCCAGCTCTACCATTTATGAGCTGATTGACCTGAGATAAATACTTCCGTGACCTTCTATTATCTCATCTGGACAACTGAGTAGATGGTGGCCCTGTGATGATGACACAGCCCAAGACAAAAACTGGGAGTCATCCTGGATCCCTCTAGCTCCCCATCCCTCAGAGCCAACAGTTACCGAGTCCTGATGGTTTCTAATTCCTAAATCAATTTCTTCAGTGCATCCATTTCTCTCTGTTTCTGCCGACACTGTCCTAGCTAGCTGCTATTCTCACTGCTGTGAATCACTGACGCTCCCAGCTCATCTCCTTCCTTCTAGTCCTGCCCCCTCCAGCCCGCCCTCCACACCAAAACCAAAGTTTCCTTTAAAATTGGGACATCTGGCTAGGCGTAGTGGTTCACACCTGCAATCCGAGCATTTTGGGAGGCTGAGGCAGTAGGATCACTTGAGGCCAGGAGTTTGAGACCAGACTGGGCAACATATTGAGCCCCCATCTCTATGAAAATAAAAAATTAACCAGGTATGGTGATGCATGCCTGCAGTCCTAGCTACTCAGGAGGCTGAGGACAGAGGATCAATTGAGCTCCAGAGGTTGAGGCTGGAGTGAGCCATGATCACACACTGCACTCCAGCCTGGGCAACAGAGAGACCCTGTCTTTAAAAAATAAAAATAAGAAAAGGCCAGGAGCAGTGGCTCATCCTGTAATCTCAGCACTTTGGAAGGTGGAGGTGGGCGGATTACCTGAGGGCAGGAGTTCGAGACCAGCCTGGCCAACATGGTGAAACACCATCTCTACTAAAAATACAAAAATTAGGCAGGCATGGTAGCGGGCTCTTGTAATCCCAGCTACTCAGAAAACTGAGACAAGAGAATCTCTTGAACCCGGGAGGCGGAGGTTACAATGAGCCAAGATCATGCCATTGCACTCCAGCCTGGGTGACAAGAGTGAAACTCTGTCAGAAGGAAGAAGGAAGGAAGGGAGGGAGGGAGGGAGGGAGGGAGGGAAGGAAAAAGAGGGGAGGGGAGGGAGAATAAAGACATCTCATCCTGTCATCCCTATCACTTAAAACCTTCCAATGGCCTCCACCTTTAATCTCCTTAGGTGAAATGCAAATGTCTAAACAGGTGCTCTGGAGTCTGGGACTTGCCTACCCCTCTGGCCTTTCTACCCACCCACCTGTATCCTCACATCCCATTCTCTACTTACTTCGAGGCCTGAAAGCTTCTTCAGGAAGTCTTCTCTGACTTTCTTCAGTCTGAAGCAGGACTTGCCGCAGTGCTCCCAAAGCATTCTGAACTTCTATTTAACCACAAAATGCATAATAACCGCCTCCTTGCCTGACTCTCCCCCATAACAAGCACTACAGGGCAGGGACCACCTTGATCTTGAACTTGATCTTCATTGTGCCCCCAGTGCCAAGTACTGTGCCAGGCAAAATGGTTGGCACTTCCTTTAAAAAAATGACCGAACCTTTAAAACAATGTGATATTGATTTAATAAGATAATTACACAGAGAAAACGAGGAAGCACACACACAAGCCCTGCACAGTGTCTGATATGCATAAGTGATCAATAATCTGCTTTTCCTCATCCCTGTTTCCCTTGCAGTTCCTTTATTTTATGATCTGGTTTCTGGTTCAAGTTTTGCTTCTAACCAGTTATTTGGCTTCTCTGGTTCTGTATTTCATTTCTATTAATTTGACAATATGGGCCAGGCACATAGTGGCTCACGCCTGTAATCCCAGCACTCTGGGAGGCTAAGATGGGAGGACTGCTTTAGCCCAGAAGTTTGAGATCAGCCTGAGCAACATAGTGAAACCCTCTCTCTATTTAAAAAATTATACATAAAGACTTGACAATATGGTCCTAATGAGCTAATATATATATATATATATATATATATTTAGGAGTCTGTAAGGCTTTCCCCCTTTCTCCTTCCCTGTTGTTGGGAATAGATGCTCAGTGCCACAAAGAAAACTTAGCACTGGGACAAAGGATCTTTCAGCAATGCAATTTTTACTTCCTGGACTGCAGGAAGGGTACCCTCGCTAGTCAACGTCCCATGAGAATACAATTAACAAAGGAAAGCACACAAATGTATCCCTTGCGCATTTGGGGGTCGTCCTTACTGCTGTGTCTGATCTCCATTGGCTGGAGCCAGACCTCGCAATCTAAACTAAAACCTGTTGGCTAACAACTTAAAACTTTTCTAAACAGGTAAAAGCAATGGAAAGCTGGGACATGGCTGTGAGCATGCCCAGCACAGATATCTTGGTTAAAGTACAAGGACATAGAATGTACTATATGCCTGTAAGCATGGCATGTCTAACAGCTACATAAGATAGGGCTTAACAAAGTTATTAGCACATTTACAATTTATTCTTTTTTTTTTTTTTTGAGATGGAATGTCACTCTGTCACCCAGGCTGGAGTGCAATGGTGTGATCTCGGCTCACTGCAACCTCCGCCTCCCAGGTTCAAGCGATTCTCTTGCCTCAGCCTCCTGAGTAGCTGGGATTACAGGCACACGCCACCACGCCCAGCTAATTATTCTTTAACAAGAAAGGAAACTTTAAAAAGGAACTTTTCTACTTCCCACAATTCCCTCCTCTCCCTCGAAGGATCAGTAATCAGAAAGGACATAGCCCTTCCATAGCTCTTCCCCAGGCTTTCTCGGGCTGTTGTGGGGACCACTTATCAGGCTGAGAGAAAACATTTTATTCTATTCACATTCCCAAGCCCAAAGAAATTCCTTCTGAGGTCAGGAGTGCTCCCTTAAAGGGCATATGAATGTATAACTCCTGGATCTTGGTATATGACAGCTCTGGGGACTTCAAGTACTTCTGTGTTCCAAGGCTGAGCCCTGCCCAAGTGGTGACAGGACACGTTTTGCCCACACCCTGTGCCTTGCCACTCTGCAGTCACCTCGCGTGCAGGGAGGGTGAGGGGTGGAGGAGTAAGGGCAGGGCAGGACGGACCCACTGCAAGGGAAGCTGAGGAAAGATGCGTGCACACACCCTGGCTGCTACTGTCATGCTGCTGTGGCTGCCAGCTGGGACCTGAGCCCCTGGGGCAAGAAGCAGGAAGGAAGAAGAAGGCCGGAGACCTTAGCTTTCCCATGCCATGGCATTCTTACTCTTTCAGTTCCTCTTCGTTCCTCCACTCCAGCTTAACTTAAGAGTTCCAAGACTGTGCAGAGCAGCTCTTGAGTCTACACTGGAACCACGAAGTGACACAGAGGCAGGAAAGGGGTTAGCCACCAACTCTGCATGTGGCAGGGAGAGCAGCCATCACATCCTTGGGCATCCTACCAAGAAAGTACATTCCAGGATCTCTTTATCTACAAAGACTCTGGGGCCCTCGATCTTATTCTTGAATGTGTACTACAGCAAAACAAAGACATTTGTAAATTCAATATGAATATGCCTGTCAATTGCTTCATGAAACACGGAGTTTCTCAGGTCCTTTCTCCTTAGAAGCAACACAACTCAATTTGGACTTTTACTGAGCAACTAATTTATATAAGCCTCCCTCTCACCATCCGCAACAAAAAGAAACAAGCCAAGCCTGTCTTCCCAGGAGTTTTCCACATTTCTCAGGAGACAAGACATGTATGTATACAAATAGTCCAAGAGAGAATCTGGTAAATGCTACAACCCAATCCAGAACAGAAATAAGAGGAAAGGATTGACTCTGGCTGGAAAGATCCAAAAAGTTTGAGGAAAGAGACCGCATCTGAGATGAACCCTGAAGGAAGAGCAAAATTTTGATAGTCAATGTTTTCTCACTGGCTCTACTGATTGAGGCTGGGTTAGCTTGACTTAGAAAAAAACTCTTTGGGTTTCAGTAAAGTGTGTTTTTAGTCTCTGCTGCTGTTTTTAGATAGCTTGGCAAAAGGATCTGGTAAGGCTAGGCGGCCTTATCTCTACAGGCCTCAGTTTCCTTCTCTTGGTGTGTGAGATTGAACTCAGCTGTATGCCTGGCTCCTCCTTCTCTATTTTTTGTTCTCATTAGAACCAGAAATGCAATGCAAAGCTAAAGACACAGGATGTGCCCTGCGAATAAATTTATTATTAGGGTATTCGCAACTCTCCAAGGCTCCTCCTAGGATGTTAATCCTAGATGTTATTTCACCATCTCCTACGTCTCCAACACATTTTTCTGAAAAGAGAAAGAAAGAAATAATAAAGAAGTTGTAGGCTGGGCACTGTAGCTCACGCCTGTAATCCCAGCACTTTAAGGGGTCAAGGTGGGCAGATAGATGGCTTGAGCTCAGGAGTTTAAGACAAGATTAGGCAACACGGTTAGGCCCGCCACCTCCCCCCGCCCCCCGCCACCATCTCTGAAAACATACAAAAATTAGCTGGGCGTGGTGGTGCATGCCTGTGGTCCCAGCTACTCAGGAGGCTGAGGTGAGACGATGGCTTGAGCCTGGGAGGCAGAAGTTGTAGTGAGCCGAGATCACCACTGCACTCCAGCCTGGGCAACAGAGCAAAACCCAATCTCAAAAAAAAAAAAAAAATTGTGCATTTGTATCTGAAAAAGTTGTTACAAAAATCATGACTACATTATCATGTTGGGAAAATTAGGAGTTTAAAAGCAGATCAAAAAAGGCAGACAACCCAACAGAAAAATGGGGAAAAAAACCCTTGAACAAGCCCTTCATAAGGATATTCAAATAAGAAATAAGCATATAAAAATTAATCATCATGATTAATGATGATCGTTAATCATCAGGAAATGAAAATTAAAACCACAATGTAATAGCAGACCTACCCAAATGTATGGCTACAATGAAAAGAACAGACAACAGCAAGTGTCAGCAGGGACATGGGGCAAATAAAATTCCCATATGTTTCTTGTAGGTGTGTAAAACAGAACAACTACTTTGGAAAAATGTTTCGGAACACTTAATAAAATCAACATATGCATACCCATGGCCCAGCAATTCTACTCCCAGTTGTATACCCAACAGAATGACATAAAATCACCAAAAGATAGGTACAAGAATGTTCATAGCAATACTTTTCATAATAACCAAAGACTGGAAACAATTCACATTTCCATCAACATAAGAATGGATGAAAAAATTATTGCTTATTTATGGAACTAGAATACCACACAATGATGAGTAAATTTAATGGATATTTAAAATTAAAAGAGAGGCCAGGCACAGTGGTTCACACCTGTAATCCCAGTACTTTGGAAGACCAAGGTGGGCAGATCACCTGAAGTCAGGAGTTTGAGACCAGCCTGGCCAACAGGCTGAAACCCCATCTCTAATAAAAATATAAAAGTTAGCCTGGCGTGGTGGCACACACCTGTAATCCCAGCTACTCGGGAGGCTGAGGCAGGAGAATTGCCTGAACCCAAGAGGCGGAGGTTGCAGTAAGCTGAGATTGTGCCACTGCACCCCAGCCTGGGCAACAGATCAATAAAACAAACTGAGAAAAAGAGAGAGAATGAACAAACTTGTACAACAACATGGATGAATTTCACATAGATCATAATGAAAAAAGAAGCCAAACAACAACAAAAAAAGAAGATGCTACATTCATATGAAGTTCAAGAACAGGTAAAACAAATTATGGTGTTTGAAGTCACGATAGCGGTTACCCTTGTGAGATTATACCCACAGGGTTGACAAGAATTGCCTGCCAGGCTCTGGACAGAAATAAATATAGTTATAATTAGGCATTAATCAGGCTACACTTTGGCCCACTTTCTTGTTGCTAAAGGTCACATACTGACCGTGTGCATCTTTATTGCTCCTATTGACAGGAATTCTGCACTGTTTTAAGAATCATTTCCCCATTGCATCCCTATCGTTCCTATAGACAGGATCCCTGGTATTAGAATCGTACGGCTTTTGTTTGAGGATCACATAAGATGCTTTCAGACCCTGAATTCTAGCAACCTCTTTGAAGACCCCTGCAGATGAATGGGATCAGCATGAGACCACGGGTTCTTCCTCTCCCTGCCCCCTGGCTTGACCCTGCACTCCTCAATCAATTGGCAGTCTCCAGACTTTGGCCCACTCCCAAACCCTTAAAACTTATAACTCCTCGGCTGGACACAATGGCTCATGCCTGCAATCCCAGCTCTTTGGGAGGCTGAGGCTGGTGGATCAAGAGGTCAGGAGTTCAAGACCATCCTGGCCAACATGGTGAAACCCTGTCTCTACTAAAAATACAAAAATTAGCCCAGCTTGGTGGCTGGCACCTGTAATCCCAGATACTCGAGAGGTTGAGGCAAGAATTGTCTGAACCTGGGAGGCAGAGGTTGTAGTGAGCTGAAATCATGCCACTGCACTCCAGCCTGGGAGACAGAGTGAGACGCCACCTCAAAAAAAAAAAAAAAAAAAAAAAATCATAACTCCTCAAAGAGAGGACGTTGAGGTTTCCTCCTGTCTCCTCATTTGGTGACCCTATGATTAAACCTTTTTCTGCTGCAACCCAGTGTCTCAGTGTAGACTGACTCGCTGTGTGCATCTGGCAATGAACCTACTATAATTACACCTGGGGAGAGGAATTAATAACTGGAAGGGGACATAAGGGGAGACTTTAGGGATCTTGGTTTTTTTTTTAATCACGTTGATAGTTACCCAATAGGTTCACCTTGCATAAATTTATTGAATTGTCAACTAATGATTATACACTTTTTTGATTTGCTCCACAGCTACATTTCAAATAGTAGGAAAACAATTTATGGCAGGAGAGAGTGAAGGCGTGTTCCTATTCTCTCATTCTCTCTGTTGAGATACAAATCATATTACTTATTCCACTATTAATTACAAATGATAAAATTCACCAATTTCAAGTGCAGAATTCAAGGAGTTTTAAGAAATATGTAGTAGGCCAGACGCAGTGGCTCACACTTGTAATCCCAGCATTTTAGGCAGATCACTTGAGGCCAGGAGTTTGAGACCAGCCTAGCCAACATGGCAAAGCTCCATCTCTACTAAAAATACACACACACACACACACACACACACACACACACACACACACACACACACACACAGATTAACAGGGCATGGTGGCACACACCTGTAGTCCCAGCTACTTGAGAGGCTGAGGAATGAGAATTGCTTGAACCTGAGAGGTGGAGACTGCAGTGAGCCAAGATCAGGCCTCTGCTCTCCAACCTAGGTGACAGAACAAAGACTCTCTCTCGCAAAAAAAGAAAAAAATATATATATAGTAATGTAGTAGTATACCCCCCACCACAGTGATGATACACAGTATTTCCATTACTCTAAAGAGTTCCCTTGTTCTCTATAGCCAATCCTCTCCCCAACCCATGGCCACCACTGATCTGCTTCAAAAATTTCACTATAGTTTTGTCTTCTCTAGAATTTCATATAAATGGAGTTATAGAATCTTATCTTTTAAATTATTTTATTTAAACACTGCAATGTATGGTCACAATTAGGTTGAACTGAATGTGTCACAAGGCATTTGTCCCCTATCACCACCCTATCCACCTTGGCAAAATGCACAGGCTCTTTAGTGAATATCCTATTTTAAAGCAAAATTGGCTGGTGGGAAGCTACATATTCCTAATATCAAAGAAAGATTACATAAGAGACACGGTATATCCTGTGCAGCCCCAGAAGACAGAGCAAAGACCGCAAGGCCATAGCACAGAAGGCCAGCTGCAGCTTAATGGAAGGGAAGTTTCTCCAAAAGCTGGAGTTTATCACCCCCTAGAGTGTGCCACACCCACAGTAAGTCAGTTCCTTGTCCATAGAGGGCAAACAGAAAGGTGAGATGTCTAACTATCAAGGTGTCAGAGAAGGGACCTAGGCAGGACACTCAACTCAATGGTTTCTGATGTCTATTCCAAATCTAGTATCACACTGTAGTTAATCGAACTCTAAAGCAAATCACAATTTTTTTTTTTGAGACAGTGTCTTGCTGTGTTGCCTAGGCAGGAGTGCAGTGGGGCAATCTCGGCTCACTGCAACCTCCACTTCTGGGTTCAAGTGATTCCCCCGTCAGCCTCCCAGGTAGCTAGAATTATAGGCACCTGCCACCACATCTGGTTCATTTTTTGTATTTTTACTAGATACCAGGTTTCACCATGTTGGCCAGGCTGGTTTTGAACTCCTGACCTCAAGTGATCCGCCCACCTCAGCCTCCCAAAAATGCTGAGATTACAGGCGTAAGCCACCACACCCAGCCACAAATCACAAATATTTTTTACCTCAAGTAGAATAAAGTAAAAAACTATATTGGTCAAAGCATATACTTTGCAGCAACACTAGAACAGAAAGGGATATAACTGGAGATGAGGGAAGCTATGAACAGGCAGCAAAAACACATGAAACCCAACTAGAACAACCAGAAGATAATGAACGTAATTGCTTTTTCTCATCAATTTTATAAACAGCTTCTGGGCTGTGAAATTAAAGAGGACACAGAAGAGATTTTTTTCATAATTTTTTAAAATATCATCCACAGACTCAGCAGATGAAAGAGATGTTTCTTGAGGCAACTTCTCAGTGTTCACTAGACTCTAACCTCCTTTCTCCAGTTAACTCAGTAGGTCTGGTGAACCCCATCCACTTCACTATAATTCAGTGAACAGTAGCTGGACCTGGAAGGTGCTCAGCAAGGCACTGCAGATAGTGGGGCATAAAGGAGCTACAGTACCTGCATTTGAAGTAAAATAAGCATGTGTACAAACTCAGTCCAAAGCCAGGGTAGATCGCTGCCACGGAGGAAAGGCGCAAACTCTCATAAGGGTAGAAGAGAGGCCACGATGGCCAGAGGACTTAAGGCTTGAGGGAGAATGTGCTGCTGGACCCTAAAGAACAGTCTGGGTTGGGTGCAGGAGTTCAAGTCTGTAATTCTAGCACTTGGGGAGCCCAAGGCAAGAGGATCACTTGAGCCCAGGAGTTTGAGACTAGCCAGGGCAACATAGCGAGACCTTGTCTCTACAAAAATAAAAAAAATTAGTGCCCCCATGTGGTGGTGTGTGCCTGTAGTCTCAGCTACTTGGGAGGCTGAGGTGGGAGGATCGCTTAAGCCCAGGAGTTCAAGGCTGCAGTGACCAATGATTGCACCACTGAACTCTGGCCCGGGAAACAGAGCAAGACACTATCTCTCAACAAAAAGAACAGGCTGATGGTCCATAATGAGATGCAACAGCATGGCTTACTTTGGATAATTTTCTAAAAGCCAGATCATTTGTCTTTTTTTAAAAAAAAAATCTGTCTTAAGAATAATAAATGTACTTAGAGATTACCAGGAAATGTTGGCTTTCACCCATTTTCTTCAAGGGACACTAGGATTTACTGAAAATAACACAAGAACAAAATGAGGCTGAGTGTGGTGGCTCATGCCTGTAATCCCCATACTTTGGGAGGCTGAAGAGGGGGGATCACCTGAGGTCAGGAGTTCAAGACCAGCCTGGACAACATGTTGAAACCCCATCTCTACTAAAAATACAAAAATTAGCTGGGTGTGGTGGCAGACACCTGTAATCCCAGCTACTTGTGAGGTTGAGGCAAGAGAATCGCTTGAACCCAGGAGGAGGAGGCATAGGTTGCAGTGAGCCGAGATTGTGCCACTGCACTCCAGCCTGGGCAACAGAGTGAGAGTTTGTCTCCAAAGCAAAACAAAACAAAAAAAACAAACAAACAAAAACAGAACAAAATGAACTGGGACTCCACATTTCTAAGACTATGAAACTTTAGTTAGCCAGGCCTTGGTTCCATCATCTGAAAAATAAAAGATATTATACGAAATCAGTGGTTTTTACTTGTGCTTCATGGAACCTCAAGAGTATGGAGAAGCAGGGTGATGACCCCAGACCCACTAGGCTCACAGTGGCTCAATTTCTGTGTCTTAATTGAGCTTCTAAGTAAGGCTTCATTTTGAATAGAGCATTTTGCTACTTTAAAAAGTTAAAATAGGCTGGGTGTAGTGGCTCACGCCTATGATCCCAACACTTTGAGAGGTTGAGGCAGCGGGATTGCATGAGCCCAGGAGTTTGAGACCAGTCTGAGCAACACAGCCAGATACCATCTCTGAGAAAAGAAAAGAAAAGAGAGAGAGAGAAAGAAAGAGAGAAGGAAGGAAAGAAGGAAGGAAATAAAAAGAAAGAAAGAAAGACAAAGAGAAAGAAAGAGAAAAAGAAAGAAAGAAAGAAACATAGGGTTGGTGTGTGGCCAAATGCGGTAGCTCATGTCTGTAACCCCAGCATACTCTGGGACGCCAAGGTGGGTGGATCACCTGAGGTTAGGAGTTCAAGACCAGACTGGCTAACATGGTAAAACTTGGTCTCTATTAAAAAATACAAACATTATCTGGGTGTTGTGGTGCATGCCTGTAATCCCAGCTACTCGGGAGGCTGAGACTGGAGAATCGTTTGAACCTGTGAGGCGGAGGTTGCAGTGAGCCGAGATTGTGCCACTGTAACCCAGCCTGGGTGATAGAGCAAGACTCTTGTCTCAAAAAACAAAAACACATACGGTATGCTAAATACGTTGGTGGCATTGTCTTGCATCCAGAGTCTGGAACTAGATTGATCTTCTCAAAGTACAAGTTCAGAACATTCCATGATTTTGTGTATTTATTTTTACTTCTTATGACATTATCATACAATTTGTTTTCTCTACCATTTTTAAAAAATCCTCAATATTTTCTTCTTTTCCTTTTCAGTGTCACTCTTTTTTTAATGTTATTTTTTTCTTTTCTTCTCTATTTTCCCATTCAGTTTCCTTTCTTTTTAGATATATGTGTGTAGAAGGCCAGGTGTGGTGGCGCATGCCTGTAATTCCAGCAGTTTGGGAGGCTGAGGTGGGCGGATCCCTTGAGGCTAGCAGTTCGAGACCAGCCTGGCCAACATGGTGAAACCTTTTCTCTACTAAAAAGACAAAAAATTAGCTGGGCACAATGGTGCACACTTGCAATCCCAGCTACTCAGGAAGACTGAGGCACAAGAACCCAGGAGGCAGAGGTTGGAGGGAGCCGAGATCACGCCTCTGCACTCCAGCCTGGATGACAGTGAGACTGTGGTGATTCCTCAAAGACCTAGAAATAGAAATACCATTTCACCCAGCAATCCCATTACTAGGTATATACCCAAAGGATTATAAATCATTGTATTAGAAAGACACATGCACATGTATGTTTATTGCACGCTGTTCACAATAGCAAAGACCTGGAACCAACCCAAATGCCCATAAATGAAAGACTGGATAAAGAAAATATGGCACATACACACCATGGAATACTATGCAGCCATAAAAAAGGATGAGTTCATGTCCTTTCCAGGGACATGGATGAAGTTGGAAACCATCATTGTCAGCAAACTCACACAAGAACAGAAAACCAAACACCACATGCTCTCACTCATAAGTGGGTGTTGAACAATGAGAACACATGGACACAGGGAGGGGAACATCATACAATGGGGCCTATTGGGAGGTGGGGGCCTAGGTGGGGGATAGCAGGGGGAGGGATAGCATTAGGAGACATACCTAATGTAGATGACAGGGTGATGGATGCAGCAAACCACCATGGCACGTGCATACCTGTGTAACAAACCTGCACGTTCTGTACATGTATCCCAGAACTTAAAGTATAATAACAATAATAATAAAAGATATGTGTGTAGAAAAGAATTAACTTACCATACTGGAGACTGTTATCCTTAGAAAGTCCTGGTAAGGCTGGCCCTGGGCTGATGTCTGGGAACTTAAGATTTTGGAAGGGTTTCCACCATTTTCTAAGTGACAACAGTGACTCACTGTGCTAAACTGTTTGTACAAACAATGTAGTTTATTCTGAACACCTGCTTTCCTTCTGGGAGTCTGGAATTTTTAGTATGTGCTAGGTAGAGGTGCCTACATGACTGATCAGATAAAAGCCTTGGGAACCCCAGGCTCAGACAAGTTTCTCTGGAAGGCAACGTTTCGCAGATGTTGTCACAGTTTGTTGCTGGAGGAATTAAGCATGTCCTTACGTAACTCCACCAGGATAAAACTAGAAGTTTGCACCTGGTTTCCTCCCGACTTTGGCCCATGCACCTTTTCCTTTTCCTGATTTTGCTTTGTATCCTTTGACTGTCATAAATCATAGCTGTGAGTTCGATGACATGCTGAGTCCTAGGAATCCTCCTAGTGAGTCATTGAACCTCCTGTGGCCCTGGGGACCCCTGGCACAGAGCATCATAAGTGGACCTCACTAGGACCTTGGCTCTGAAATATGGTGAAAGTGCCATTTGAGAAAAGGAAGGATGAAGGAGCAGGAAATCTGTAGGTATGAACAATGTGAAACTCCAGCTGAATTACTGGCCGTTCCAAGAGGTAAAGGTTACCGATAACATTTGAAAATGATCGCTCCAATCCCAGAAGAACTGGCTTGCTGGACACCCTGGCTGCTTTTGGCAGTGCTGGCTAACGCGAGGGGAACAAAGCTCAGCCTGCTCGATGTCTTTGATTTTGTTCTATCCTCCAGGTGGGAGGAAAAAGGGCCCCAGCTATCCTAAAAGGTGAGCTTTGGGCCAAAGATGTTAAAAATTTACATCACTCTCTTCTCCAGGTGGGAGGAAAAACAATCAGTTCCCAGGAGCAACACTTAGATACAGCAGAGCGGAAGCAGATAGGGTTGTGGGGGCGGGAGGGGGGGCAGGTTGCAGCCATGTCTATACACCTTTCCCTTCTTGCACGCCAGCCAGAGCTCTTGGCAGCTATAAATGCTGAATTTACTGCTAAGAGTTTTGAGTAAATATGCAATGAGAAAAGCTTTTATTGTTTTTAATGGCTTTGTGTTTGTGGCTATTGCATCTGGTTGTATGATAAGAATGGGTGAAAAATGTTATAGGCTTTATAATTTCATAAATGCTAGTGTGATCATCCCAATTGGGAAAAGCTGCAAAAAGAATTATATATTTATGGGACACCCTTGGTTTTTGCCGCTGGTGAGCAAATTAAATCGATTTATTTATTTATTTACTGAGACGGAGCCTTGCTCTGTCGCCCAGGCTGGAGTGCAGTGGCATGATCTTGGCTCACTACAACCTCCGCCTCCCTGGTTCAAGCGATTCGCCAGCCTCAGCCTCCCGAGTAGCTGGAATTACAGGCACGTGACACCACACTCAGCTAAGTTTTGTATTTTTAGTAGAGACGGGGTTTCACCATGTTGGTCAGGCTGGTCTTGAACTCCTCACCTCGTGATCCATTCGCCTCGGTCTCCCAAAACTCTCAAGAGAGTTTAAATTTATTAGAAATAGAGTAAGTCTCCATAGTGAGGATTTTTACTACCACATTTGCCAATCAGAGCCTCTAGGAAAAGGTAATCGATATGAAAACAGCCATTCACCAGACAAAAACACCTTTTGGGATTTTTAAAAGCAGGCTTTAATTGCTAATGAGCTCCCATAAATCATATCAGATGTTGTGAAATCTGATCCTTACAGGCTGATAATTTTCCAGCCTGCTGTGGGTCAACTTGGACTGTAAGAGTGGCATGGAGATGGAGGGTTTAGGAAAGCCTGGCATGCCACTGGGACTTGGAACACAGCCATTTGGCCCTCCCATGTCGCTTTTGCAGTCAAATAAATACTCTTGGGTTTTCTGGAATCTTGCATTGTCTGTCCCTAACTGTCTGGGCCCCATGGAGCTGAAACCTGATGCCGTCTGCCCTTGGCTGGTCCAGCCTCTGCTCTAGCTGTGCTGAGATGAAAGCAATACAGGCTTGACTTTGACTCTGGGATTGCTACAGATACGGGACATCTCTTTGGGGCCCTAAACTATGAGAACCTTCTGGCTGGACAGTCTGGATCCCATACAAATGTCCACAGAAAAGGGCTTATACTCTGATGGGACCATCTGAAATTAGGTGGCAGATAGGCCTCTGTGTTTCTGATAGAGAGACCACTCGCAGTCTAACTTGAGATTACTGCTGAAAGCTGCAGGAGGGGAGGGCACCTCACAGTGGCCATGGCCCCTTCCCTCCCTCTTGACAGGTGGACCCTCGACCCCCTCTTGGAGATGCCTGACTGCTGCTTATTGTTGTGTTCAACTTGCAGGACTAGTTGCAGTTTGCAACAGTGGACCGATAGCCTGGCTCCATGCCTCTCTGTCCTGGGACACACACCTTAGTGAGGCACTCTGGTTACTAACTGCAGCTGTGCCCAGTAGGTGAGTGATTTTTCCCAGGCTGCTCAGGATAAAAGGGATGGGAGGTTATATAAACCCATTTGAAACATTTTGAAAATTCAGGATTCTATCCTTGACCCGTTCCAGAACATGATGTGCCTTTCTGGTTAAGTTATATAAAAACGCTTTTTGATGAGAATGCTTTTGTCCCTCTTGCATACAACCCTTCCAGGTGAGAGGTCTGGATGACAGCAGGGGATGGTTTTTAAAATGTAAAGTTATGATGGTTGAATGTGGCACACCGATTTTGAACTAACAGAGAGACGACAGAAACCCTAGTACCCTGGGAGTGCAGGCGAGCGAGCGGTGAGGGCCTTAGTGTCCTTTGTCTTTCAGACCTGCTTCCGGAAGCTTTCCTTTCTTTCTGAAGGGAAACCTCCCCGTGCTGTCTTTCCCAGTTCTGGGAGAGCTCTGAACTCTGACACACTGAGCAGCAGGGGGTGCCCCGACACCTCCACTTCCTGCACAGAACACCCCCAGAGGTCCTGCACACTCGGGAGGCAGGCAAACTCGTGTCACAGACAAGCAAACCCTTCGAAACTGACAGCCTCAGGCAGTCCCTGCGAAACCAAGGACTGAACTGAATTAATTGGATGAAGCTGGAAGCCCAGGGCGGGACTCCTGCAATCGGAGGTCACACTGGGGGCCTTGTCAACCTGTTCTGCTAATGTATGCAGCTTGGGGTGCCCCAGTAATTGTCAACTCTTTGTTTCCAGGGGTACAACATGTGCCCTCTGGGGCTAGACTTCTTGTGTGTGTATTCTCTTGTGACAGCACTGCCTCAGCCCTGAAGAGATTCATGTTAGCTTCAGCTTACTAGACATAGCTGCACTGTGCCTGAATTGCTGCCTTGGGTCAGGTAAAAAAGGTTCATAAAAAGACTTTAAAGTTTACCTTTAAAGATCTTTATAGCTGATGGGATTTGTTTTAACTGGCTAAGTACAGGGCCCCTAAAAGGCATATAACTGACATGATCAGTACCACAGGTTGGTCTCATCCTGCTGATGGGTCGTAATGATAATTTTGCTGTAAAGATGCCTTGTCCAGAAAAGAGTTGGTATAGCAGGCCTGAGACTGCCATTCTTAGAAAGACCTGCTTACGAGTTTGGCTTTTTTTTTTTAGTTTTGGAGTCCATGTTGTGATCTTGGCTGACTGCAACCTCCACGTCCCAGGCTCAAGCAACTCTTCCACCTCTGCCTCCTGAGTAGCTGGGACTACAGGTGTGCACCACCACATCCAGCTAATTTGTGTATTTTTTCTAGAGATGCAGTTTTGCCATGTTGCCCAGGCTAGTCTCAAGCTCCTGGACTTAAGAGATCCACTGGTCTTGGCTTCCCCAAATGCCAGGGTTACAGGTGTGAGTCACTGCACCCTGCCAAATTTGGCTTTTGATTGGCATTTGGGAACATAAATTTGGGGAGGGTTCTCACCATTCCCCAAGCAATCAGAGTGGCTCACTGCACTAAATCATTTGTACAAATAACGTTGGTTTATGCTGTTGTCTTTCTGGAAATCCGGAATTTTTGTACATGGTAGGCAAAGGGTGCCTATGTGACCATTTCCCAGAAGAAACCTTGGGCACTGAGTCTCTGATGAGTTTCCCTGGTAGACAATATTTGACATGTGTTGTCACAATTTGTTGCTGGAGGAATCAAGCATGTCCTTTATGACTTTACCAGGAGAAGACTTCTAAAAGCTTGGGCCTGGTTTCCTCTGTCTTTGCCCCATCCTCTTCTCTCTTTATGGATTTTGCTTTGTACCTGTTCCCTGTAATAAGTCACAGCTGTGGTTGGGCACAATGGTTCATGCCTGTAATCCCAGCTCTTTGGGAGGCCAAGGCAGGTGGATCACCTGAAGTCAGGAGTTCGAGAACAGCCTAGTCAACATGGTGAAACCTTGTCT
>PVKP010030579.1:0-27791 GCA_004027715.1 Plecturocebus donacophilus
CTAAATTGTCCATTCTCGTTAGCATTTCGTCAAACCTTTTTTCAAAGTTATTAGTTTCTTTGCATTGGTTTAGAACATATTCTTTTAGCTCACAGAAGTTTCTTATTATCCACTTTTTGAAGCCTAATTCTGATGATTCTTCACACTTGTCTTCCATCAAGCCTTGCTCCGTTACTGATGGGGAACCAGCGTCCTCTGTGGGAGAGACTTTCTGATTTTGAGTGTTCTCAGTTTCTCTACGGTGGCTTCTTGGCATCTTTATGGTTTTATCCATCTGTCATCCTTGTAATCATCCACCTTCGAACTAGGTCTCTGAGTGGACGTCCAGCCTGCCAATTTCCAGCTCCGGGATCTATGTACTTTTCACTGTGCGACTCACAACGCTAGCTAAAACAGCAGCGTTGAAATTCGTGGTGCTTTTCTGCCCAGGGGTCTCCGGTCTGGCTTCTCAGTCCCTTTTTCAGTC
Source organism: Plecturocebus donacophilus (assembly GCA_004027715.1). NCBI lineage: Eukaryota > Metazoa > Chordata > Mammalia > Primates > Pitheciidae > Plecturocebus > Plecturocebus donacophilus. Next base: position 467 of record PVKP010030579.1, read on the forward strand.
AGCTGGATGGACTGCTGTGACTTCCCAGAGCTCCAAACATCATCCAAAAGGAGACTCAGTCCCGTTTACTCCGCACCAAGAGCCGCCGAGCCGAGATGCCGGCAAAAAAGCCGCGCCAGCCGAAAGGGTCACGCTGGCGACCCGTGGGGCTCCTCCACTGGGAATGTCCTGGTCCGTGGGCAGCAAAAATCTATCAGTAACTGTGGCGTCCACTGGCTCTCTGCGCTTTTACTGGGAGCTGCAATCCTGAGCTGCTAGTGATCGGCCATCTTGGATCTCTCTCCAAAATTGTATTTTAAAATCCCCAAATTTTGGAAACTACAGAGGGCACTTAGAGCATCCAAAAGAGAAATAAACAGGATTATCTGACATGTTTAGTTACATAGGTTTGCCAAAACAAAAACAATGGTTAATCTTTTTCAGGTTATATTTTAGTAAATAATATTAATACATGTTCCAACATTTTATGGGATTGCTAAAATTCTAATGTCTTAGTATATGCTATCAATTATAGTTAAAGTTATTATATTAAGTTATTGTAAGCCACAGATATAAGCAAATTTCTTTGTCAATTGTGTTTTGACTGTGACTACTCAAAGCTATTTTGTGATTCACATTGTCTTCTTTTGATTATCTTCAAAAGATGGTTTATATTTAGCTATAGTACTTTGACAAGTGCTCTTCAATGTAGGTTTCTGATATCTTTAGAGATTTTGACATTAAAATAAAGGAAAAACATTCAGAACTTATAAGGAACTGAAATGTTCATGAATATCAGGCAGAACAAGAGTTAACTGAATGGACTGAACTAATAAAAAACTGAAGCAACGTTTTTTAACATTTTGCTTAAAATGTGGCTGATCCTTTTTTTTTTTCAAAGTCAGAAAAACTTTTGAGCTATTTATAGCTTTAAAGCATTGAGTAAGGTATACACCTGTGAACCAAATTTGGAGCATATTTGTTTCTCTGTCTGGTTTCTTCAGAATTTGGAAACTATTTGTGAATATTACTAAGGCAACATAGTTACTTGCATAAGTGTAATAAGAATCCATTTTCTTTTGCAACAGGATGCAATTGGAGAAATTGGTTGTTTTACCAAAACTTTGTCTCAAAGAGTGTGCTTCCCTTTAAGATATCAAGCTTGACTTGCAGAGCCAATTAAAGTTCCCTGGGGAAACTGGCCTCATAGCCTGTCTGCACTGTTCCCATCCCCCACCTCGTTCCTAACCCATGATGTGTAATGAATGTCACTTTCTAACAGTCCTTAGAGCCCCAAGTTATCTTAGGGACTTCAAGAAGAGAGGAATTTACCCAACTTATAGGTATTTGAGGGGAAAAACTCATGGCTGAACTAAATTTTAAAAGGTCTTAACTGAAATTCCTTACAGAACAGACTTCTATCAGGGCCAATTTAAAAAGCCTATGGGAAAATAATTATTCTTGTTTCAGTTTACACAAATAATCAGGTCAAGCATAAGACTAAAGTTTATTTTGCAAACAAATTAGTCCTGTCATGATTTGTTTTTAACAAACATGAGGACTGGAGAGAGAACAACTATGCCTCAAAACTTATTATACACTTGCCATTAAATTCTAGTATTATTAGCTGTTTTTAAGTATTTGTTTGCATTTTAGATTAATACTGCTAATTTTCATGAATCAACCAGTGATCTCTGATTGCAGCTCAGAAGAAACAAAATAGACAGGTAATGCAAAACTCTGGATCAATATTCTAGTTATGAGCAATTATCCTGGAAATCCTTCCAGGTGATAAGGGTAAATAGGGTGCCTGTACTCAAAGGTTTCCTTTTTGGAAAAGTAAGAACAAGAGAGCTTACGAAAACCAGCTCCCATGCTCCCATCTTAGCAGGCATAACTATACCCACCAGTTATCTGGGCATCTCGGCAGCCTCAGGATTTTTAGCACCCCCTTGTTTCATTTTGATATATGTGTTCTAATGACCCAGTTTGTCTCTTCTTGCCTTTGAGCCATCAAAATCCAAATTGTAGTGCAAATGGATCTTCAAATGATTGCTCTTTTTCACTGGGGACCCTCGGATAAGCCTCTGACAGAAGATCTGACTACTGCTTTACCCTAAACAGTGCCCCCTATCAGCATGAAGCAATTAAGCACAGTTATCATCCCTATTCTAATGGCAGTTAGATGTACCTCTTCAGAATGGAGATTGATGGAATCAGCAATTCATCTGGAGTTCCTGCTGTGAAGATACCAGCTGCAGTGGGGGAGACGAGCCTGGGCTGCACTGGAGCCAGCAGGGGCCAGAAACAGGTGGGAGCTCCACTCCTGTAAGTCAGTGGGGCAGGAGTCGCATGCCCCCAGGCACAGCTGCAGCCACCCAGCCACAACTCCGGACCCTGGCATCCCTGTGGTCTCAGGAACCCAGGATGCTCCCCCTCCCCCTGTAGGCTCAGTAGTGCCTGCTCTCACTCCTTGGCCTCTCTGTGCTCCTGGCACTGCCTCCAGTGCAGAACAAAGTTGTAGCCAAGCCCAGGTGCCGTCATGACCCTGGTGGGTGTGCATATGCTTGGGGCAGTGCTGACATGACAGCCCCCTGCTGCCTTGGCCCCCTCTGGACTTTAAGGACTAACACTCATGGGAGGTTGGCCAGAGAGGGGGCTGAGGGCCACTCTGCATGGGTCTCCAGGCACCCCTCAATATGAACAGCCTGGGCACTGTGGATAGCATGTTGATGACAGGAGGTAGACAAGTTCCTAGGGCAGAAAGGAGCAGGTCTCTGGGTAAAACCCCTCCTTCAAGCCAGGAACAGCCAGAAGCCCATGGGCCAGGCTTCCAGTTCTAAATGGAATCCACTGCCCAGCATGAAAACTGATGGTGCTTTTTCCAGGCCTGCCCATGGATCAATCAGCATGCACTTCCTCCCTTCTGAGCCCATAAAAACCCTGGACTCAGCCAGACTCCCACAGACCTCAGGACAATCAGCTGTGGGTTGGAGCTACCCACTTGAGATCTCTTCAACTTGTTGGAATGACCTGCCTGAGGGAAAGGAGCTACCCACTGCAGGTTTCCTCTCTGCTAAGAGCTGGACATTATTGGCAATGAAGTGGGCAAAGTGGGCAACTCCTTCCCACAGAAGTGACCTGCCTGTGGCAAGGAGTTGCCCACTTCAGGTCTCCTAAGATCTATTCTATTGCTCAGCGAAGCTGCTCCCTGCCTCTTACTATCTAGTTGCCCATATACCTCACTCATCCTGGACACGGGACAGGAACTTGGGACCAGCCAAATGGCAGAACTGAAAGATTGTAACACCAACAGGTCAGAAACACGTCCCCAACTTGCCACATTGTGGGTGAGGAGAACTACAGAAGAGCTGTGGCCTTTTGAGGACCCCAGTCCTAGGGGATTCCAGAGCTAAGGTTGTGACATCCTCTTTGGGGCTCTACAGTTTCTGGCATCTCCAAGCTTTCAGGAGTAACTGTGTTCTCCAGTGCCCACAGCAGAAGCTGCTTGCATTACCCATGATCTAGCCACAGTCTCACATGGAGTCAGTGCCTGTGCTGGTGCCTGGAGCTGCCCACCCCGCCACTGCCAGAAAACAAGGCAGTGCACAATGGCTGGACCCCACACCCACTCACATATCCCTCACTGCTCAGTGTCTGGCTTGCCCTTGGCAGATGTGGCATCCAGGTCAGTAGTCTAAGCTGAGCTCAGTGGGCTGGACCAACTAGGTGAAATAAGCCCAGCAAGCTTGAACAAAACTTGGGCAAAGATACCACTGCTAAATATTGTTTCCAGCTGAAAAACGTGTGCTCTAAGCATCCTGTAATACAAGACCATCAAAAGAATTAACTAGCTAAATTTACCTTTGTATTACAAATGATTGAAGTATGAATGACTGCCTGGTCTGGCTTGGAGAATGGGGAGGGGGATGACAGAATACCCTGAGTTGAATTGCTGCAATTAATACCGAAGTAAATTCATGTTACCAGATTTTCAGGTAGTTGTTGATTAAATTGAATGATATGTGTAGGGTGACTCTTGTATGAATTGGCACCTAGAAATTCTCTGTATAGTAGAACAGTGGTTTTGTTATAAGAAACATAAAAGCCATTCATTTTTGAAGTGTCACAAATGGGTTTTACAAAATCTGAGAACATGATCTTGATATTCTATTTGTATAATGGAATATAAAACATAGATTAAATCTGAATAGCTAATAATGAATTTGGTTCTTTTCTCTTTCAGGATGTGTAGAATGCAAGGACTTTATAAAACAATGGTTTAATTAACTTGCATTTTATTTCTGCTTTTTCTGAAGTTTAACTCATATCTGTAAATTGTTCTGAAACTGTAGAGAAAGTATTATTTAGCAACTTATAGAAAACTTTGTGTAATACTCTTTTATTAGATATCTAATTTCTCAAGGAAAAGCAAATACCCCTTGAACTACAATTTTCAAATATCGTGTACTTTAAACACTGATACACAAAATGATTACATACATTCAAAAATATTTTTTATGTCTCCAGATGATCAGTAGGGTGTTAAATGCAATTTTTTTTTATTTCACATATTTACTTTGGAACAAAAATATATACTTTTACATAAATATATATGCATGTGTCTTGTAGCCAATACCAAAATAAATTCACAATATTGCCACTGTTTCAGGTTGGTGTTGATTAACTGATTAACTTGAAGAATATATTTAAAGTGATAAATATATGTGTAAATTAGTGTATTTAAAATGGCCCCTAAATAATTGGTTTTAACTAACTTGAAATATAAAGCAGAAATTAGATGAATATTATATTTTAAATTCTCCTATAAATAAATAGAGGCTTTGATTCCAGATAAACAAAAAGAATGTATGATGTACATTCTCAAGTGTTATGATTGACATTCTCAACTTTATCTTTGCAGTAATAGTATTAAGATATATACTTTTTAATATTTTACAATGACATTAATCATCAATTGTCAGCAGATTATGAATTCAGAGTCATTTTTATTAACACTATTGGCATTTCAGTACTCATTAATAGGGATAGATCACATAAATTACGGTTATGGAATAATTGTCAACTTTATTTATTTTTCTTTAGCTCTGAAGTTTTTGTAAATTTTGCACAATTTAAAAATCACACATACAACACCCACCTTTCCACTGCAATAGATAAGAGGAGTGATTATGTAGCATAGCATATTCGAAATTATGTTCCTCAGAGAACATGTTAACACACATTACAGGTTTAATTGTGCCCCACACAAAAATATACCTCTTAAAGCCCTATTCCCTGGTAACCCAGAATATGACTTTGTTTGGAAATAAGTTATTCATCAATATAATCAGGCAAAAATAAGGACATTAGGGTGAGCCATTATCCAATACAATTGATGTCATTTTTTTAAGAAAAAAAGGTATTTGAAAACATATGAAAAGAGAGACAAACATTGGAATTATGCTGCCACAAACCAAGGAACATCTGGGCCAACAAAAGCAGCAAGAGGCAAGGATGAATCCTTTCTCCACAAGTTTCAGAAGGAGCATGGCCCAGTCCATACCTTGATTTCAGATTCCTAGGTTTCAGAACCGTGAGACAATATATTTCTGTTGTTCAAAGCCACTATTTTGTGGCATTTTATTATAGCCCAGAAAACTAATATGATATATATCAAGGTGAGAAAAACAGTTTCATTGTCAAAGTAATTTCTTCACAGCAAGTTATGAGAGTGAACATACTTTTAAATCCAGCTAAACAAAAATGAAAATTGTCTCAGTGACATTACTGTATTAATGGCTATTTTGATGCTCATGGAGGGGAACTATGACATAAAATATTCTTCTTTTCTTAATTTGTTTTTTGTTAGTTTATTTTTATTTTTATTTCAGAGACAGGGCATTGTCCTTTTCCTCAGGCTGGAATGTCATGGTGCCATCACGTACAATCACAGTTCACTGCAGTCTCAACCTCCTGGGATCCAGTGATCTGCTCAGCCTCCCAAGTAGCCAGGCCACAGAAGTACACCACAACACCTAGCTAATATAAAAATATTTGTTAGTGGAACAAAACATTTTCCATATTGGTCATATCACATAACTACTGCTGTATGGAATCTAATTTGGGAAATGCAGTGTCAAAATTAAAATAACTACCATCATATGTAGAAAAGTTAAATCTACTTCTTATTTTCCTCCAGGCAAAGAGTCAATATACCTTTTGATTCTGCTTTATTCTTTGACTTTAAAATAAGTTTTTACTAAAAGCTCTTTAAATGCCAGTTGTGCTCTTGAGGATGAATCCCAGCTTGTGAAGTTTTTGTTACAAGTAGTTTACAAAACCAGATGTTCGGATTGTCAAGAACAGCTGTAAAAACATAATACTACGCTAGTTTCAAGAAGCCACCTGCTAGGTAAACATAAAACAATATCAAATGCAACAATGCAGATAACTGTTCGGACAAGTTTCATAACAAACATGCATTTCTCCTTGAATTTTTTGTTGAATAAGCAAGACAGCCACAATTATATATTTGAAATACTGAAATTTAAACATTTTAATTGCTTTAAAAAATTATAATTATGTCTTTATAATGCATTGAACACTAATGTGCATTACTAGATACTCAAATTTAAGCAGATATTCTGTTTATTTTGTCCTTTACATTGTTTGCTCTGTCAGACATGTTACTTCTTTATCAAATCCATTTTCTCCTCTAACTAGACAGATGGCTAATGTAGCCATCTGATTGAGTGCTAGCCCCTGGAATATGACTGGAAATTTTGAAAACCAATTCAAGGATAAGCCTTTAGAAACGTTCCCAGAGTGCTCTTATAATGAACACACCTCCAAAGATGATCTTGAAAACTGTAGATAAAGAGGGTTGATTCATGCGTTAGAAGAAATCAGAATCCTTGAATCATCATTTAAGGAATAACTTTTGACACAGGATGCATTTATCAAACTACTACTTAGGCAAAGTTAATCTTCTAACAACTTAGGTATATCTAGCATAGCAGCTGGTGTAATCTTATCTAAAACATTTGCCAGTTTTTTTCTTAACAAACTGGGACCTACTTAAAATTTTGAGTTTGTTTGTGAATTCATTTTCCAAAAATTCATTTAATAATATTTATTGAACACTTAAAAGGAGCCAGATAAATGCCTGTACATAAAGCAATAAACAAAAGACAAAAAAGTAATCCTAAAGTTTTCACTGATTCACAGGAGTCTGTCAGATATGTTCCAGTGATAGATCAAGGAAAGTAAGTATAAAGAACATACAGTGGTTAAGTGCTAAAAAATATACTAAAAAAAAAAATTCACAATGGAGACACTATATTGGGAGGAAATATAGTTTTAAATACATTAACCATGGAAAGTCCCATTGAAAACATGGAGTTGGGAGAAAACCCTTTGAATTTCTTGAGCACAAATTTTTGTAAAAAAATTACATACCAGGAGTAAAGTTCCTAAGGAGAGTGAATGCCTGATATGTTCAATGACTAGCACAGGTATATGGAGAGGGGAAACAGTAAGTTATTGTGACAGCAGTTAAATGAGAGGAAGAAAATGAGGTGTAGACATACCAGGTACCCATAGGGCCATGGCTTGTACTCTAAAGAAAACAGAAAACCATAAGAAAGTTTTAAAAAATTATATATAATGTTTTACAATATTAAATATGTCAACTGCTTTGCTGAGGTTAACCCCAACAGGATAAGCATATACAAGGAGAGATCAGTTACATGCATGAGTCTAGTAAAATATTCAAGCTGGAGATGTTGGTGATTTGGGCCATAATCTTAACAGTGGTTTAATAGCCAAATTTTGATTATATTCTGAAGGTAAAAATAATAAGATTTTCTTACATTTCAGATATAGTGTAGGCAAAAAAAAAAAGAGTCCTATGCAACTACAAAAATTTGCCTGAGTAATTGAATGATGACTTGCCATTTTCTAAGTAAATCAAACTTAGAGAAAGTCAAATTTGATGGAAGATTGAGAGTTCAAACTTGAACCTGTTAGTTTTCTATCATTTGTAAGACATCCCAGTGATATAGTAAAAAGCATTTGGAAACATGAATTACTGTTCAGGGGAAAAGCTGGAGCCAGAGATATAAATGTGCAAGATTTTAGTGCACAGAGGTATTTAAAAACATGTGTTAAGGTGTGGTCAGCAAGCTTTAAGTGCAAAATTAGGAGGCTAAGGTGTAGTCAATATATCTGAAATAGTTGACACCTGGAGTGGATATTTTTTTAACACTCATTTCTTTATACAACAAAATTATTTTTATATGAACTATGAAGTGAAATAAAAGATAATTATGGCCAGATGTTGAAAGCACAGTTAATTTTTTATTTTGTTAAATGTAAAATATATTTCCTTATCCCCACCCGATACACATATATATTGGAGTCCTAACACCCAGTTCCTCAGGCTATGACATTTTTCGGAGATGCAATCTCTACAGAGTTAATCAACTTAGAACAAGATCATTAGAGTGGAACATAATTCAGGGTGACTAGCATTATTATAAAATGAGGAAATTTGAAAACAGAGACAGATACACAGTGAGGGTAGATAATGTGAAAAGCCCAGAGAGAAGACAGCCACCAAAAGCCAAAATAAAAGGGGGAGGTGGCCTGGAGTAGATCATTCCCTCATGATCCTCAGAAGGAACCCACCTTTTGACACCTTAATTTTGAACTTTAGCTTCCAGAACTGTGAGACAATACATTTATGTTGTTGAAGCCATCCGATTTCAACAAAAAATAAAATACAGAAATAACTTCACAGTGCAAGTCATGAAATGAATTAGTATGTTTTCACATTAATCTGTAATAAAATTGCAGTTTCTCATTTCCTACTTATTTTTAAAACAAACAACAGCTAAAATAATACTAAACTGCCATTTAAAATATTATTCAAATTCAGTAGAATATTTCCTGTGTGCCCTAAAGCATACCGCAAACAAAAACCTTTCACATTGCAGTTCACTCTGTATTTCACTACTTTACATTCCAGACACAAATAAAAAATCCGAGTTTAACATAGAATGGCAGAATTGAACTAAGTCATAATCTCTCTATCTTTATATTCCCTGGTGCTTCACTTTTATTTGAACCCATTGTTCAAATGCTGGGTCCACAGGGATTGGAGATACAAACCACTTTGCAAAGGAGCTTAAACAATTGCAAACTGTCACAAACATACTCTGTCTGAGAAGGAGAGCTTCCAGCTGATTCTGTGTGGATCAAAGGCTAAAAAAGTGCTAACATGAAGATTAAATATAAATTATTAAAATTTTACAGCAATGACAATTCCTAAAAAACAGCCTCACAAAAAGGCATTTTTTTACTTTCCAGGAAATAGTATTGCCAGCTAATGGTGAAAATAAAAACAAAGCATTTTAGTAGGTCATGTTACCATTTCCACTTCTCTATAGACAATGAATAAACTTCCTGACTGCACTTGGGGCAAACACCGCAGTCTTGGAAACAATAGGTGAGGAGTTATGAAAGTCAAATGTAGAGATTATTTTAAAGAGGAGAGAGTAGTCAATTATTCTCATCAGTCCTGCTGATGGTTACTTAAAATGAGCTCCAAGATGAGCTCTGAGAATTAACAGCTGTAGCTGACAAGGATGATGTCATTGATGACCTTGATTTGGGCAGGTTAAGCTGATGGGGTGTCAAGGAAAGCTCGACCAAAGTGGTTCAAAAGAGTGCAAAGAAAAGGAATTGCCTTTGTAAGCATCAGCAACTTCTGAGGAGTACTCAATCTAGAGGGAAGAAAATTAATTAATAGCAAGAGAGGATGTCAAGCGGGAAAACTGTTCTTTAAAGTAGGAGAGAGAGCATGTTTCCATGTCTGTGAGAAGTCCTTCATTAGGGAAACATAAAGAAAGGGGAGTAAATACAACAGGAGAAAAGGAATGAGCAAAATTATAGATTAATTGGTCTCTTGGACAGTTGGGTTGGATTGAGTTAGCAGAGCTGGATTTAACAAAAGTGGGCTTTTACCAAGAGAGGTAATTAGATAAAAGGTGTAGGGTTTACAGGACGTGTTCTTGAAAAGTGTATATAAGGGGAATAGACACAAGGAAAAACTAGTAGAATCCATGAATAAATGAATGATATACACATTTAGACTGGTTTAAAATATTTTTGTAAACTTCAAGATTAAAATAGTGGTGGCAGTAAATATGATTTAGAGAACATAGAAGCATACAAATATGTAATTTATTTTCTGTAATAACCTTTTTGTTGGGAAAAAGTTACTATTAAAATTGTGAAATGAGTTCAACTTTAAATTATGGGGAAGAGCTTATTCTCTTTTTAAGAAGCAATAAAAAGCAAATTCCATTAATGTATTTATTTAAATAAGGAATATAAGCCTGCTACATTTTAGCAAGTCTGCTATGCGTTGGAGACAAAAAGACAACAATTGAGACACTGTTGCTACATGTTAAATAAATAATCAGTCTTACATTTCAAGTAAAAGGTGCTAGGAAAACAGACTACACTAGGTGGTATGAGAGCACAAAGAAGAGACATCTGAATTGATCAGATTATAGCGTTTAAAGAAGGAGTCATGGAAAAACTGAAGTGTGGTCCAGCAGGGAAGGCAAAGAGGGATGAGAATTCCCCAGGAAGAGTAACAGCCCATGGGTAAATCCATGATGTTGTGAAAGCATATGATGAACATGAGGAATGACCAGTGTGAATGGAGGGTGGAACCCCGCAGGTGAACAATAGGTCAAGAAGCTAGCCATCAGAGAGATGTCTCAGATACCACTGTGCTCAAATTAGAGAAAACCAGTATGCATCTTGAGATTATGAATGATGTTTATGCCTTTCTTATCTACTGTTACATCGGCCATTATATACCAGAAAGATAAGAAAATCTTTCTTCTGAAGGAACTCTCATCATCTTCATTTAGGAGATCAAAAATAAAACCTAATGAATGCCATAGCATATTTTTTTTTCTGAAATTGCAACAAACAGATTATTACTTAAAAAAATACCACGAGGCTACATATTTTTTTTCATGCAGATTGTAAAGCTTATGAATTTATTGCGAGGAGGATGTAAAATAACCTTCAGATTCCTTGATTTCACCGATGAAAGGTCAGGGTCTGTCAGAGTGTTCTCCATCCAGCTGAGAAAGGCAGAATTAAACATTCCTAATATGTTGGAAATAAAGGCAATGTCCTGATTTTACCTGCTGGCAGCCAAAGTCCTTCAGTAGATTGGTGTTTGTCTCCTCTTGGGAAATCACCGAATGCAACTGCCCTCATCAATGTTCCTTGCCGGCTCCTCTCCCCTACTGCCATGGCTTATGACAGACCTCCTGAAAGATGGTAATGTAACAGGACTGCTACGGAATTAGAGTCCAGGCTGTTTCAGGAAAGCAACGCATTCAGTTAGATGTCCTGACTGCTGCAGTAAAATAACTTAGAAACAAAACACTGATGTTGTAGGAAACACTCAAAGTTGATAGGCCAAGAAGCCAAGGTGTTACGATTTTGCTAACATAATGTTCTTTCATTAGAAAGAAAAGAATATGAAAATATTGTTAATATTTCTTTAAAATGGAATGTATGGTGAATCCAATAAATTGTCACAATCTATAGTTTGTTTTTGTAATTTGCTTTGATTTGATTTTTAAGGTATAATAATCAGTACATTACTAGGTGAAATGCATAACGTATAATGGAACAAAAAGGCACTCTAAAAACTACCCTGACTTTTAAGAACATGTACTTATTAAACGGTTGTGAGTTCAATGAATGGCAATCTGAAATGCTAAATTCCTCCTGTCAATTAAGTTTATTCATAGGTATGCTTCAACCATAAATCATGCTCATTAGATATTTAAAAAATAAAAAAACAAGATACTTTAAAATAAATTCCATTTTTGTTTTGTTTCAAATCTGTATGGAAGTCTTGGAAAATAGTTTCTGATCATTTGTCTGTCCACATTCATGTGTCTGAAATCTAAATCCTGGGAATGACTAAAACGTGTCTCCTTCTGAAAATATTTCATAGATAAATGAGGCATATGAGAAAGTAAAGACAATATACTGGGTCAGCTGATACCTTTAAATACCTCTCGATTCGCATATATTCACTCTGTAGACTCAGCACTTGTAATTCCTGTGTGTATCTATTTTTTTCCCTTTTGTCAGTACTTGGAGAATTACCCTGAGGATCTCTCAGAGGTTAGAAATGTGAATATAAAATGAAAATATATGCATCCGCTAAAGTTATACTGTAAAAATAACACATTAATATTTTAAAAAAATTGTCTCAAAGAAGCTATCTCTGAAGCTTATGAAAACTGAGTATACACTTACTGGATTTATATAACTCATGAAAAAATAGTAGGGAAAAAGGGACAGGTTGGGCAAATTGATCAACTTTGGACCTTAGAAGGAGAGTAAGGAAAGTAAAAATTGAAAGTGCTCAACCAAGGCCTGTCAGGGGGCAGGAGCCAAAGCTGATGGAAAGAATAGACCACGGGCTCCATTGCTATGGTAAGGCTCGGAGTGGTGTGGTGACGTGGAAGGCTGCGAGCATTTTGAGTATTTCCAGTACGGTTGATTAGGTCAATCCAAAGTTACATAATCTACAGAGCTGTTTTGTTTAATTTAATTTGTTCTTATACTATCCTGACCAAAAAGTCTTCTAATGATGTTATATTTTCACATTTATTTAATTCAGTCTTTCCATCTATGTGACACCATTTATTTAAGACATCTATAGGTCACATTTATTTAAGACATAGTTGCATAAAAATTCTGGTTTGATCTGTTATTCTCTTGGAAACACCTGGAATGAGTCTATTTCAGCAAGACAGTTGTCACTGAATTTCCAAAGTTGAAAGGTAGACCATTGGCTAAGATAAATAATTTATGTGATAAGATACCTAACGTAAGGTAAAACATGGGCTAAGATAAGTAATCAAGGTAAATAATCCAAATTATAAGTACTCCTTGTAACAGTATACCAAGCTTCTCAGCGACAACTTCACTGTGTAGGAACCCAGATATTTAATTTTTATTTAAATTGATTGCCTCATTCAGTCAATCTCATTCAAAAAATGAGGTGTTATGATTCTATGGACAGAGGACAAAAATAAATTACTTCAGTTATAAAAATTTTGGTAGAAAATTATGAATAAAAGAAAAATATAGGCCTGCTGTGATGGCTTACACCTATAATCCTAGCACTTTGGGAAGCCAATGCAGGTGGATCAAGACCAACCTAGCCAACATAGTAAAACCCCGTCTCTACTAAAAATACAAAAAATTTAGCCAGGCCTGGTGGCATAATCTCAGCTACTCTGGAGGCTGAGGTAGAAGAATCACCTGAACCCAGGAGGCGGAGGTTGCAGTGAGCCAAGATTGCACCACTATATGCCAGCCTGAATAACAGAGTGAGACTATCCTGATAAAAATATATATATTTCACAAGAAAGATTTAAAAGGTGTTTAACTATCACCAACAAATTGCCCATATAAGATCTTTCTAAGAGTACTGATGATTAATTAATTTAAAATTTTAACATTTTCATATTTTAGGTTTAAGTTAATTGTACAACAGATCAATTAATACTTTGGGCATGTCTTTTTTTCAAAGAATTTTCAAATTTATAAAGAAATGCCATTTCCATTTATAGCCTAACAAACTGAATTTCTATCATCGAAAATTTTAAAATTATTTACATCTCTCAAAGAAGAAATTTCTGCTAGATTACAGTATGTTTCAAATTTCTTGGAATTCTGAAACAGACTAATGTTTCTCTTTTGGCTTTATTGGATTATGTCACACATATTTAAAATATTTGTCTTCAATTTTTTGAAGTAAAGAGTATTAAAAAGTGTCAGGAATGAAGTTTTTAGAATATACATGAAAATACTATGAATATCAACAGTTTTTGGAACCACTGAAAGAGAAAAAACAATTTAATGATCTTATGCCTGTTGCAAATGTTCAATGGCTGAATTGTGGAGTCCTACAAAGACTTACTTGTACTGTTATTTCATTCAAGATTATTCAAGAAACAAAATAAATGCTTAACAATTATTCAATAATCAAAGACAGAAAGTAACAGTATGGTTGATTTTTTTCTCACTAACATCACAGGGCATTATCAGTGAAAAAATTTGAAGCACCAATGAAAATGAAAGGAAAATCTCATTGTGACCTAAATAGGTTGAGTTGTGTAAAATAAGAGACAGTGTTGAAACTGAAGCTGTATATATACAGATATGAGTCTGCATTTTTCTATCATGAGTCAATATTTAGGTTTTTTAAAAATAATTCACGGAGTTATAGGCTTTGCCTGCAAAAGAAAAGAAAAATCTGAAGGGAGCTTTTTAGATACTAATAAAGTTATAATTATTCTTCAATTCAGGCAATGTTCCTTTGAATTTGATGAACATAACACCAAATAAACAAAATAATTAAAGAAGTTGTGCAATTTGAACACCTGTAGATTTTTAATGCATATGCTTATATTTGAGAATCGAATTATATATTATATAAATTTTGTGTTCTATCAAATGAAGCTATTAAAATATTTTGGTACATGATACACATTTTTAAAGAAAGATAATTTTGAAAAAACTTGTTAGATGAAATTACTTGAACTCGACATTTTATGTTATCTATAGATACATGTCATATTTGCAATGAAAATTCAGAGCCTCAATTTAGATATGCTGTAAGCATAAAGGAAACACTGAATTTTAAAAACTTTAGAATGAAAAACGCAATGTACTATATCTCAAAAATAATTTTTATGTTGTTGAAATAATAATCATTTGGATATTCTGTAATAAAATGTTAAAGTTAATTTTACTTATTTTTGTTTTTAGTTTTTATATGTGACTACTAGAAAACAATTTAAATTATATGAATGATTTATATTAAAATTCTATTAGACAAACTGATATAATACTGTTTCAAACCAATTGTGTAAATTTTCTGTACTGCAGCCAAATTTTTGGCATTTTTGCAGTTTTTATCTCCAAATAGATTAGGAAGGCATGAAAGTCAGGGATTCACTTCTTCATATATAATATGCATATTAAAAAAATTTGTTGAACTAATTTAAATAGTGGATGTGGCTATCAGCAATAGGAAGAGGGTCAAATTTAATTTTTGATGCAAAAGTTTTACCTATACCAAATATAGGTATGCCAAACCCTTAATGGTTCCATTGCCTTTATATATCAAACAAGTATTTCTCACAGGCTACCATTTTCCAAATGTTGACTATATTTCAACATTTTTCATTCATAATATCATTCCTCAATAAATGTTCCTATATTAGAGGAAAGCGACAAATGATCAAGTAGATATAATACTGTTTGATAAATAATTTTAAGAGTATGATGACAAAGGCACTATTGAATCACTCACACACACACATACAAATGAAACCTACTTTATTCTGCCATACTTAATTGAGAACCCTGGGAATACCTGATTTAAAGAAAGACAGAGAAAAATAAAGCTATGAAGAAGACAAAGAAGTAATGATCTATAAGGATTGAGGAAAACCAGATGGTGTAAAGAAAGTCAAGTGAAGAAAGTGTTTAAGTGAGAATTGACAAAGTATGAATGGATGAAGCTAGGGAAAGTATAAGAATTAAAATATTCTTATTATAATTAATAGCAATGAGAATTATGTATGCTCTGTACTGGAAATGTTTGCATAAAATGATAGGAACAGAGCTAGATGGCAGCCTACTGAGGATAAAGAAAGAAAGAATGTAAAAATGTGGACAATTTGTAGGGATAACTTAGTCAACAAACAACACAAAATATCAAGAAGCAGAAAAAGAGTACTAGTGAGGATGCAGCAAGAGGCTGAGAAAGGACTTTCTTAAATTAGAAGCTTTTAACCTGTGAAAGAATGTCCACAAAACAGCAAAAAACAGAAATGAAAAGGAAAAAAATACGGGACAGAATTCCTGAAATTTTTGAATAGTTTGATATACAGACATTCAGGTCAGAAGAGGAAATAGTGGGGGTGGGGGTGGGAAAGATATAAATAAGAGAGTTCACAAATGGATGATATTTGGATTTATAAGACTCCTGTAGTGAAGGAACAAAGAGTAAGATTACAGAGAGACCAAGAACAAGAAGGGAGTAACTCTAAAGCACTGTAATATGGAAAAAATCAACAAAGGAGAGTGAAAAAAACTTCTAATGAAATGCAAAAATAATCAGGATACTGTGGTCTAATGGAAGTCAACAAATAGTTTTGACAGGAGAGTAAACACAGCTGAAAAGATAATTATTTCATTGTAATATATATTAAAAGATCAGAAGAATATAAAAAACAAATACAGAAGAGAGGGAAAGATACATAAACATTACCATGAAGAATTCTAACATACATGTGATTAGAAGCCTAGATACCAATAGATATCTATAATTATATTAGATATAAATAGACAAAATGCAAATATGACTGCCTTGATTTCTTAAAAACAACTATATGACACAACATGTAAGAAGAAAGAAATATCAAATGTAAAATCATGGAAAAAAGATACATCTATAAATAACTGATCAAAATAAAGCTAGTGTAGTTGTATTAAAATTAGATTTTAAAGCAAAAAGTATTGTGAAAAATAAAAAATATTTCATAGTAATACAAGGTTAATATCATCAGGAAGATATGAGATTTATAAACTTGCATGCAAGTAAGCACATCCACAAAATAAATAAAAAGGACCCAAATTAAAAAAAAAACTGAATGTCTACATTCATAATGGGAAGTTTAACACACCCCATGAAAAGTTACACAAAACAATTACATAAAATTAGTAAGGATATAGAAGTTTAGAGAGACATGAGTAACAGAAAGATCTAGTTGAGAAATATAGTACACTGCTTCCCAGAAGTCAGAATGCATGTTCTTTTCAACTACACTTGAAACATTTTCAAAAATTAAGCATATCTTGGACCATTAATCAAGTCTTTGAAAATTTCAAAGGATTAAATTACACGAAGTATGCTTTTGAACCACAGTAGAAATAAGTTAGAAGCAGTAACAAAAAGATAACTATAAAATACCCATATTACTTTCAATTAAGAAATGCATAAATTAAAAAAGAAATTACACAGTAAGTGTTGGGAAATGTTTTGAACTGAATAACAATGCAAATAATAGTGTTAAAATGTATTAAATTTGCAAAAGACAATTTTATAAGGAAATATAGTCTGATATGTTAGGAAGGAAGAGATTTTAAAAATAATAAATATCAGTTCTAATAAATCGGAAAGACAGCAGCAGGAATTAAGCCTACTGAATCAGCATTCTACTCATTTAGAAGTTAGAGACTTTCATGTACTTAATTTGGGCAGTGCCTATTAGACCTCAGCTAGTGTTTCCAAAGTTCCCAAAGACATTAGTCTATTTGGGATTTGGAAAAAAGGTCAAAATTCCTCAGAATTCTCAAGAGTGCACTTTATGTTGAGGTGCTATAGATAGATAATCTGTCTATTGCAGAAAATATATTACTACCTTTTCTAAATACTGTCCTTTGACATACTGCAAAATAGTGCATAAATTCTTATGAGCAGTTAGAACTGTCTCAAAGGATATTGTCAGAGTTTTTGTCCTTTCCGTGCTTTGAGAATGTTCAAAATGCCTATGAAGTGCACTAGTCAATGATGCTTTGCATTGCAGTGATTTAAAACATATCTGACAACAAGGTAATGGATTTTTTCTTTCTTATAAAATATTTATAACATTCTTCATACCTTTTAACTAATCATTAGAGATACTTAAAATTGTTTAATGAAAGAATTATTAATTTGAGCAGCTTTTACAAGGAACCATAACAAATTGTGAAAACTTGACACTAGAAAATACCAATGAACAGTACTGGGTATTAGAATAACAATTAAGATCTCCTAGCAAGGTTGATAGCCTTACACAGAATCACGTGTCAAAATTGTAAATTTAAAACTTTATCTCATTTCAAAACTTTTAATTTTATTTTATGGAACACGATGCATAGGATTTATGTAAAATATACATGCCAGCTAACACTGATTTTATTTGCAAGAATGACACACCATTATGAATACAATCACACATATTTTATGGCAAGGACTGTAAGAAACACTGACTGATTCAATGGTGATGGTTTTTCATACGTGCTCCCAAAAATGACAACCTCAACATTTTACAGAAAACAAGAGCAAGAAGTCCAAACATTTTCAGCTTGTCATCAATAAAGTCCTTTAATCAGTAAAGTCCCTTTGTTGATAGTTAAGCTGTAATTCAACCAAGAGTATTCAATTTTCTTGGCGTTTTTCAAATTTTGTGACTGATTTTTAATATTTAGAATTTGGAAAGGTAAATGCATTATTGAAAAAGGCAATACTATCAATTCAAATGATTTTGGGTAGTGGTGGGCAGAAGGCTTCAGCGTGTATCTGGCATGGAGCTCTCGCTCTCACTTAAGAGGTTATCAAGTTTGGTGGCTTCACAGTCTTGAGGCCATGTCAGCCGAGGACCACACACTGAGGAAAGCCAACATCAACAAAAAGCAGGAGAAACAGAGATTTTCCCTAGAATACAAAGCAGAACTAGTTTCGTCTGCCCATCGCCATCCTTCTTAAGTGAGAAGCTCTCTGTGTTACCTCGGCCCAAAGAATCAGGGATCTCAAATGACTAATTCAAAGAATGATGCCTTCCCCACAGAAATTAGTGTCTAAACACTCCCATTGCCACACTAAAAGCTGCTGTCCATATCGCTGAAGCCTAATAAATATGCTTGTCTATACTTTGTGGGGCCACTTTTCTGTTTCTTGATATTGCTTTGGACACGTGAACTTCATGACTTACCTTGCATTTATGACCTTTATAAATTATCTCTTAGATACTGCCCCCAGATCCAATTAGCGAGAGCATGTTTTCATTTGAGTTTGCCAGTGACCATATTATAAACTAAATGACATTCTATGTGGTTCATCTTTGACAATACGCATGAAGATGCTATCTATTCAAGCTCACTTAGTAAAGGAACAAAACTGACACCTTGTTCTGTCTCCATTATAAAAACACACAGACAACATTTCAAATGTGAGGAAAAAATGATGCATTTTCCCATGTGAATCGAAACAAACAAACAAAAAAAGGGAAAAATAAAAATAAAAAAGACGCTGGTCTCCTTGACTGTTTCTTATCCTCAAAATAAAAATAAAATAAAATAAAATAAAAATACCTTTTTTTCCTGTAAATTACACATTTCTTATAAAAGAAAATTTTATCTGTGAATTTTGGAACACTGATATCTATAGTTATGCAACAACATTTGCAGAGATAATGATTCAATGAGAAACTTGCTTTTCTTTCTGGAACAGCTGACTGTTAAGAATATTTCATAATCTTTTGGAGTTTCTGATTGTGCTACAAATACCTGTTTCGTTTATTTTTATCTGTGAGTCAAAGCTGAAGTGTCTCACTTTTTTTTTAACATAAAGAAAACTTCTGAAATGCTTATACCTCTCAGTCTTTTTTTATACTAGGAAAGCTGGTATAATATGCAAAATGTAACAGTGTAGCTCCAAAATACAAAACTAGAAGGAGGAAATTTCTTCCTTCTCATAAAAATAGACTGTATACCTATTATCATTACAAATATAGTGAAGTCTGTGGAATCCGATTAGCTTGGTTTAAATCCTAACTCTGCTAATTCCTAGCTCTGTGTTCTTTAGCAAATTACTGCAGTCAACCTCATTATCTTCATCAGTAACATTGAGTTAAAACAGTACCTTGTTTATGAGGCCCTTGAAAGTATTGAAGAAAATAATATATGTAAAGCACTTAGCTTAGAGGCTGGCACATTAGGCAGCCAATATATTTTAGCTATAATTACAATTAACCAAGAATTCAGATTCTCATGTGAAAAAAAATTAATTCGCTCACATATACTTTTTCATAATTCTCACCCCTCAGGAATATTTTAAGAAAACTGAAATGTACCAGTGGAAAGCCATACAGAAACTGCTTTAGGGCCAGGCACAGTGGCTCACACCTGTAATCCCAGCACTTTGGGAGCCTGAGGCAGGTGGATCACTGGAGGTTAGGAGTTTGAGATCAGCCTGGCCAACATGATGATAACCTGTCTCTTCTAAAAATACAAAAATTAGCTGGGCATGGTACTGCGTGCCAGTAATTCCAACTACTTGGGAGGCTGAGGCAGGAGGATCACTTGAACCTGGGAGGCAGAGGTTGTAGTGAGCCAAGATCGCACAACTGCACTCCAGCCTGGGCCACAGAGTGAGACTCTGTCTTAAAATAATAATAACAATATTTTAGAACTTTAAAGAAATCTTTATTTATTCAAAAAATATGTATTGCCTGGAAGAACTATAGCTACTTCAATGAGGTATTCAATGGGTTTACAGCTTAATAATCAATGTATCCCATAATATTACTAACAAAATCTAAACTGAATATGTAGCATAGAAATTATGATTATGAAATATGTTTATAAAATTATACCACAGATGAGTGTATCACTGTTAAATAAGAATATATTTTAAAATAGACTAGGTTTCCACCTGGGATATGGTCTACATGTCTGATAAAACACATTATATAAGATACAGATACAAAAATAAATTTAATACAGCCAACAAATAAACATTTATTTAATTCTAATTTTAATGAAGATAATGAAATGTTCAGAAAAGGGGAGTTACTTTTTAAATACAAATGCAGTGCCATGCAATCAGAACTTTAAAAGTAACATAGACATTTGGTTTCTATAAATGATTTAAAATTGGACAATAATAGAGAGAATAAAACTTTAAAAACTCTTACCTTTGAAGGTGAGATTACCAAAGAGAGTTCATCACACTCCAACAACCTATATATATTTCCCTGGAGTAGATATTTTTTGTCTGCTTCAATATTTTCTGAATATTTAAACATAAAAAGGAAAATATAGGAATTCTAATCTTTGCACTATCTCTGTAGATAATATAGATTTCATAAAATGAAGAAATGTCATTGAAATCAAGTTTACCTTCCTTTCTCACTAAATAAAATTATCTAATGTTGAAATTATTGGGCACGTTTTGTTGAAATCTTATGAATGCTGTACAAGTATAAGAAAACAGTTTCAGCAAATATCAGAATTTAGAAAGCCTTTTAAAAAGTTATTTTTGTTAAAAATTTAATTTTTTCTGTGTTTCAAGGAAGTTTTCACAACAACAAAGAATAAAAAATGATTAAAACTACTTTTATGGTCAAGGTGGAGTAGCACATACTAGAATTATTGTTAGTGTGAATGTAAAATAGTGCAACTTTAGAATACACAGCAGTTTCTTAAAAGGCTAAACATATTCCGACCTACCATACGATCCAGCCATTCCACTGCAATAAAAGCATATGACCACAAAAAGACCTCTAGAAAGATGTTCATAGCAGCTTTATTTGTTATAGCACTGATATGGTTTGGCTGTGTCCCCACCCAAATCTCAATTTGAATTCTTCTTGTGTTGTGGGAGGGACCTGGTGGGAGGTAACTGAACCATGGGGCAGGTCTTCCCTGTGCTGTTCTCATGATAGTGAATAAGTCTCATGAGATCTGAAGGTTTTATAAAGGGGTATTTCCCTGCACATGCTTTCTCTTCTCTTGTCTGTCACCATGTGAGACATGCTTTTTATCTTCTGCCATGATTGTTAGGCCTACCTGGCCACATGGAACTGTAAGTCCGTTAAACCTCTTTCTTTTGTAAATTGCCCAGCCTCAGGTATGTATTTTTCAGCAATGTGAAAACAGATTAATACAAGCCCCAAACTGAAAACCCTATAGTACCTCTTAATAGATAAATGGATATACAAATTCTGAGATTTATATACAATGAAATACACTTCAATAATAAAATGTCTTAAGCAACTAATACTCAGCGACATGAATATATCTCAAAATAATGATGTTTAGTGAAAAAAGCCAGAAAAAAAGAGTACTTACCACACCACATAATTTCATTTTTATAATACAAAGTAGTCTGCAGTGACAGAAAACATGTCCGTGATTTGTGGGGATGGTGTGGTGGAATGAACTGGAGAGAGACATATTAGAAGGAAAGAGATTTTAAAGCCAGATAGTTGTTTCTTGAAATACTTGTGCTTTTATATGAGATGCCAGTTTCATAGTTTCACAGAACATTATTTTGACTTGAATGAAGATGAATTGTGATTATTCAGATTTCAGTTTTAGGTGGATATAATCTGGAGTATAAATAAAGTAAACCTGTCAATATAAGAAAATCAATGGATAGTATTTTTGCCAATGGTACAATTGACTCTCAAGTGAAAAATTATAATTTAGGAAAATGTTTATTAGCCACTGTGAGCGTGACTTCTTTCAAAGACTTACGGTTTCTTATCATGTTAATCATATCAACAAATGTGATCTGATATTATAAATGAAATGTAGCTATAATTTTGAAAAATCTAAATAAATCATTGAACCAATGTTTTCCAAACAATCAATGCAGGATATTATAAAGTCATACATGGGTGAAAAACACTCATGCAAAGTGCAAGAGCAACCATTCAATACTAAGTGAGTAAAATTTCACTGGACTGCATAAGTCCATTGTACTGGGCCATTAACCACACATATAAGGTGTACTTCCTTTGGTAGTAAATACGATTGAATTCTAAATTTTATCATTAGGTTACACATGCACATGCCCATAAGAAGTGAACACAGTGATTGAAAAGCATCAATTCTAAACATGATTAAACTTGTCTAATCACAATATTTACCATAGCCATCTGGATTCATGTTCAAATCTACCACTGTAGTGAAATTATTGTGAAGGTCAGGGGTGTCAACAGGGAATTTATTAACATACAAAAGAGCCACTGATGCTCATAAAATCTCTACTACTTTAAAACTATCTGGTAATGTTTTTTTGAGCCAATCCAAAATGGCTAATGAGAACAGATATTCTAACCCATTCAATGACAACCGTTGTATGGGTGTCTGTCAAATATCATGACTGTTTTGTTCAAGTCGAACATTGCCATACTCAACAAAGGCTCTTCTGTTTTAAGCAGATTCCTAGGCAAACTTGGAAGGAGACAGGGAAGACAAAGTTCACCCGATTTGTTGGGATTGGAATGTTTCTAAATCCCAATACTGCAGGTCCTAGAATAACATTGTTTTGTTCAGTGTTGTCTCATTTAACATTGATGGGGAAAAAAATAAATAGATTCCTGACTGGGACCGCTGTCTGTGTAGTTTCCATGTTCTCCCTATGTTTACATGGATTTTCTCTGGATACTCCAGTTTTCTTCCACATCCTATATATGTACATACTAGGTTAATTGGCATGTTGGAATGGTTCCAGTCTTAGTGAGTGTGAGTGCCTGTGTGAGTGTGCCCTGCGATGGGATGGCATCCTTTCTACAGTGTGTCCGATTTGGTTCCCTGAGCTGCCAGAAAAGGCTCTGACTACTTGCAAGCCTGAACCAGAATACTTGGGGAAATAATCATCTTACTTGTTTTTATTAATTGTTCTTAAATGTATATATATCTCACATTTATTTCAATGTTGAATTTTAGAAATGTTTTGGTCTTTACATAGAAGTTTAATAATATTTTTGTGGCCAAAATATGCCATAGGAACTTAACTCCTGTTTTAATAAAATAGCCTATGGTCAAATTGGTCATTTTACTTAAAGTCACAGTTTCTAAGGACCTATCAGTGGTTAAATGACAACTTACTGTTCTCTGTCTCTCTTTCTTTCTCTCAATTTACTTTGACTTAAGCAGATGGTCGAGAGGTTCCAGTTGGTTGAATTAATAACAGTTATAAGAACACACATTTTGGTGTTCTTTAGCCTTCAGGAAAATACATAATGGCCATGATCTCCAGAGAATAATTCTCTATTCTTCCCAAGAGTAATGGCAAGATTTTCTCAGACATACAGTTCTTCTGAGATTTGAGGATGCTGTAGTAGTTTTTGTGTCATGTAATTGAATCTTTCTACTTTGCAGCCACACTCCTCTGGGACTGGGGTCATTTTCATGGCTAATGTAAGTTTCCTGAAAAGTTTAATGCTCAAAGGAAAGTACAAAGAGGCTCATACTGAAGAGAATACTAGAGCAAAGATTTTCTTAAAATTCTCCCATTTCAGAAAAATGTTGATGCTCAGACCAAACCTTTGGCTTATTTTTCTGTTTATAATTTTCATTATAAAAATTGCTATGAGGCCAGTTATCATATTTCATTAATGCATTAGATAAAATCAAGGGCATAGGTTTTGTTACCCTAAGAATAGTTTCCTCACAGTGGATCCAATCAAACATTTTAAAAATAAATAGTTTCTCACCCCTCTACAGACCACAGTGTGTAATCTTCCCCTCCCTATGTCCATGTGTTCTCATTATTCAACACCCACCTGTAAGTGAGAACATGCAGTGTTTGGTTTTCTGTTCTTGTGTCAGTTTTCTGAGAATGATGGTTTCCAGATTCATCCATGTCCCTGCAAAAGACATGAACTCATCCTTTTTTATGGCTGCATAGTATTCCATGGTGTATATGTGCCACATTTTGTTTATCCAGTCTATGCTTGTTGGGCATTTGGGTTGGATCCAGGTCTTTGCTATTGTAAACAGTGCCACAATGAACTTATGTGTGCATGTGTCTTTATAATAGAACGATTTATAATTTTTGGGGTATATACCCAGTAATGGGATTGCTGGGTCAAATGGAATTTCTATTTCGAGGTCTTTGAGAAATGGCCACACTGTCTTCCACAATGGTTGAACTAATTTACACTCCTAAGAGTGTAAAAGTGTTCCTATTTCTCCACATCCTCTCCAGCATCTGTCTCCAGATTTTTTAATAATCACCATTCTAACTGGCATGAGATGGTATCTCAATGTGGTTTTGATTTGCATTTCTCTAATGACCAGTGATGATGAGCATTTTTTCATATGTTTGTTGGCTGCATAAATGTCTTCTTTTGAAAAGTGCCTGTTCATATCCTTTGCCCACTTTTTGATGGGTTTGTCTTTTTCTTGTAAATCTGTTTTAGTTCTTTGTAGATTCTGAGTATTAGCCCTTTGTCGGATGGGTACTTGGCAAAAATTTTTTCTCATTCTGTTGGTTGATGGTTTACTCTAATGATTGTTTCTTTTGCTGTGCAGAAGTTCTTCAGTTAATTAGATCCCATTTGTCTATTCTGGCTTTTGTTGCCATTGCTTTTGGTGTTGTAGTCATGAAGTCCTTGCCTATGCCTATGTCCTGAATGGTATTGCTTAGGTTTTCTTCTGGGGTTTTTATGCTCTTATGTTTACATCTTTAATCTATCCAGAGTTAATTTTTGTATAAGGTGTAAGGAATGGGTCCAGTTTCAACTTTCTGCACATGGGTAGTCAGTTTTCCCAACACCATTTATTAAACAGGGGGTCCTTCATAGCAGAGGGTGGGGAGATTGGAGAGCGATAACATTGAGAGAAATACCTAGCAAACCACCATGGCATGTGTATACCTATGTAACAATCCTACAAGATCTGCACACATACCCCAGAACTTAAAGTATAATTTAAAACAATAATAATAAAATAAATAAAAATAAATAGCTGATTTTACAAAGCTAAATGACTATGATTCTGTTAGCCTAAATCCATTGATCTTTCTGGAAAAAATAAACAAACTGTAGTTATAAAATAAAGAAATCTAAGTACACAGACACTGAACATTACTCAGCCCTCTAGAAATTTATACCCTAAGTAGTATAAATAAATGCCTAAGTGCATTGTATTCAGGAAAGTTCAGCTTTATTTCCTGACTATGTCAATACGTTGTCTGTCTTTGGAAAGTTTTTTAATTTCTTTAATCCACCCTGAGTTTTAATTTCCTCATCTCAAAGGTGGGAGTGATAACATTAACTGGAAAAGTTGTAAATATAATACTACCTATCACATAACAAATACTCAATAGATATGAGTCACATTTCCAATCATACTATTATTAAGAGTTGTTTTAGTTGTCTGAGCAGCTTTGTAGATATCTTTTAATTTGATTGCATTTATTAAAACATATTGCTCCTGTTAAGACTATTGATCTACATCCATCAATCTATCTTATTCATTCATTGTTACATGACATTGTAGCAGAGGTAGATTCTTTGCATAGTGAATAAATCCTATTAGTAACTGGTCATCATTCTTTCACTCATATATCCAGATTTAAATCTGTCATGATTTACTCCTCAAAAAAGTTGTGAATAATGAAAATTTCAGTAATAACATGCTACTTTGTTGATAGGTACAATTCACTGGTAGCTGGAATCATAAGAAACTGTTAATTTCACTGTCATTACCATTGGAATTTGGCCTGGCTACATCCTTTCTCAAGTATTTTTTTCCTTTATTCTTTAAGTGATGTAAAAAGGCATTTTGAGATGTGTTCTGTAGCTAACAATCAACCACATGAAGAAGAAAATAACTAGAAAACTGTTTCCCAACCCCCAAAAAAACAAAACAAAAAAAGAAACCTGTTTCCCAAAGGAGTCTGTGGTCCATCTATACCAGTGTTGCTTCAATTGTTTTAAAAATACAGATTCTAGGGCTTTATTCAGAATAATTGAATCAGAACTGGGAGGAGTGGTTGTTCTCAGAAATATACATTTTAAAGAAATATTTCCAGTTCTAAAGAACAATGATAAAACATGAAGAATAATTTTCTGTCATGCATGTCCTACAATCATTGTGGTGCCACTTCAGGGGGGAACCCAAGCTGTTAAAAATCTTAAGGCAGTGTCTGAGCTACAAACACTACTTAAATGCTTGGGTATGTGAACTTCATGACTTCATTCAGCCTCATATGCTGTGATACTATGCTCATCTCTAGATTCAATTATAATTGGGAATTTGCTTTAGTCATTTTTAGATGTGCTCAAGCATATTAATTGAGTAGCTACAAAGAAATAAACTGAATGGTGGGTATTACAGGGAAAAATAAAACATATGTCTAAAATCTTATGATGAAGAAAAGAAAAACTGCAAATAATAATGTAAATTAAAATAAAATAGCCTGCTTGGGATGCCATAACAAAATATCATAGACTGTGTGACTTCAACAACATAAATTTATTTTCTTACAGTTTTGAGGGCTAGAAGTCTGAGATCAGGATTCCAGCAAAGTTGGGCTCTGGGGAGGATTCTCTCCCTGACTCATAGATGGCTGCCTTCTCTCTGTGCCCTTACCTGACCTTTACTTGATGTTTGTAAATACAGAGAAATCTCTCTCTCTCTCTCTCTCTCTCTC
>PVKP010030580.1:0-27795 GCA_004027715.1 Plecturocebus donacophilus
TTCAGTTTCAGTCTTTTGGATCTAGGTTTCCAATTAAGTACATGATCAAGTATTAACAGCACAAGTGTTAGGTTAACTTTAGAATAGGAATTGGTGTTGGGGGGGGTTGCAAGAATATTTTATTTTAATTTTTTGGATGAAATTTTTATCTATTATATATTAAACATTCTTGCTGCTGCGCTGCAAAGCCATAGCAGATTTGAGGCGCTGTTGAGAGCTGAATTCTTCTCCAAGTTGAGAGATGTCCTTGGGTTAAATTAAAAGCCCTACTTAAAACTGAGGTCGGGATGGGGAGAGCCTTTGCCTCCACCATTCCCACCTGCCCTCTCCTTAAACTCTCTGCCTTTGAAAGCAAGTCATTTTCACTGCGATGTTGGACACTACAGGTATCTATCTGTCCCTGAGCCAGCAGGGACCTCTGAAGCCTTCTTTGTGGCCTGGCTTATTTTTTTTCCCCATCCTGTGGTTTTTCTAATGGACTTTCAGGAATTTTGTAATCTCATAACTTTCCAAGCTCCACCACTTCCTAAATCTTGAAAACTTTAACTGACAGTTTAAATTGAAGGTGCTGTTTGTAGACTTAACACCCAATGAAAGCCCAGCCATCATGACAAATCTTTGAATGTTCTTTAAGAAAATGATGCTGGTCATCGCAGCTTCAGCATCTCCTGTTTTTTGATGCTTGGCTCTCTCTGCTGATCTCAGAGTTTCCTGGCTTTTCCTCCTAGCCCCTTCTCACCCCTTTGCTGTCCTGTGTAGTGATTTGGTGAGAGAAATCGTTGCTGCCCCCTCCCCCCGGCACCATATATGAGTTTCAAGTTTTATTATTGCAGTAAAAGTGCTTTATGCCGGCTTTTCTCAGCTCTGTGTCATGGTGGTTACTTTCAAGTGCCTCCCCTGCCATTTGGTGCAGGAGGATGGGGTTGGGCGGGGTGAAGGAGGGTGGCAGTGGGGATGTAGTTTCAAGATTGTGTCCTGGCAGAAAAATGCAGCAGTGAACATCCTTCGCATTGGCCATTAAGGGGTGAGGAGGGGGAATGTGGGGGGCAGTAGGTTTGCATCAAAGGAACTGCCTGAAGGGCAGGCCAGGATAGTCAGGGAACACCCCACCCCATTATCAAATGTTTATTAAATGTGTGTTCTGAGTAGAGCACTATGCTGGGTGTTTTTGGGTTACAGAGAAGTGGGAGATGCAACAGACTTTCGAGAAGTGAGTCACAGTCCATTTGGAGATGTGCTACAAGCAACTGCAAGCAAATTCATGAAGAGATTCGAAGGGAAGATTTTGATTTTAAATTGGTATTCCTCAGTAACATCTAGTGTAGAAAGACTTAGTCCTGTGGAGAGGCTGCGTGGTTTGCAGTAGCTACCCTGGACCCTACCCTGAGTGCCAGTAACACCCTGCCCTTACTGAGAGTTATAGAGAATGCTCCCACACCTTTCTAGACACTTTCCAAAATTGCCCTAGTTGAGAACCACTGATTTTAAATAGGAAATTATTCAAGAGCTTGCTTAATGGCTTCCTAAATTCTTTTTGTTAATTTATAATCTGGACTGCCAGAGTCATATTCCAGGGCCATATCTTAGTGTCCCCAAAATTTTTTTATAAAAGTTTTCAAACAACAAAGATTATTAAAATGAACGCCTGTATACCCACCACCTAGATTCTATCATAAACATGTTACTGTACCTATATATCACATATCCATCAAACTATCCATTATGTCTCTTCAGAGTAAATGGCACACATCACAATTACCCCCAGTACATATCATTGACTAGAGAGTAGTGTTTGTGTACACTTTTGTGCCCCTGCCAGGATAAAGAATATCACCATGCCAGAAAATTCCATAATGGCCTTTCCCAGTCAACCCCACCCCACACTTAGAGGCGATAATTGTTATAATTCTTTTTCACCATAGGCTAGTGTTGCCTGTTCCAGAATTTTATTTAGATGGAATCCTACACTGTGTCGTTTTGCACTCAGCAGTCAGTGTTGTGCCTTCACTCAGGCATATGGAAAGCTGTTCTCACTGAACTTGCATTTCAGGGAAATCCTCTGATTGAGGATAGGGGTCCTCAAAGATTTTCACATCCTAATCCCCAGGACCTGTGACTGTGTCACCTTAACTGGCAAAAGAGACTCTGCAGATGTGGTTAAGTAAGGATTCTGAGACAGGAAGAGTCTCCTTATTTACCTGGACGGATGCAGTGTAAGCACACACATCCATACAAGCATCAGTGAAGACGAAGTGAGGGTGCAAAGACTTTTGAGGATGCTAAGGTTTTGGCTTTTAAGATGGAGGAAGGAGAGCAACAAGCCAAGAAATGCTGGCAGCCTCTAGATACTAGAAAGGGAAAGGAAATGGATTTTCCCCTAGGACTCCTGAAAGGAACACACCCCTACCTATACCTTAATTTTAGCCCTGTGATGCCCATTTTGGACTTCTGACCTCCAGAACTGCTGAATTTTTTACTAAGGTGATAAATGAGTGTTGCTTTAAACCATTGTGGTAATTAGTTACAGCAACAATAGAAAACTAATACAGGGCCATTTTAATATTATTTTTAATGTATAACAACAGAATAAGAAGTCAGGGTTCTTTTTTTTCTTTTAATCTGTTCAAGATCCTACCACCCTAGCAAATCCAACTTCAATTTTTTTTTTCTCCTTCCCTTCTATTTCTTGCCCTAAGCACAGCTTTTAGCTTTAATCACAGCATAGTACAAATTTTGCATTTCTGCTTTTTCCCCTACTTGCCATTTTTATCAGGAATATTTGTCCATGTTGCCATATGGTCTTTATAACTGTTTTAAGAGGGCTGCAAGTAAATTATGCACATGAACATATTAAATTTACTTAACTACCTTGTTAAAGGATAACTTTTAAGAAGTTAAGATTATGACTCATACAAAATTAACATGTTAAAGATTGTATTTAGCTTGTTCATTATTGAGAGAACCAGCAGGACACTTTAATTGGCTCAAAGGAGAATCCAAAGAAAAAAATAATTATAAGCCTAGCAGGAATGCTGAAATGAATTTGCTTCCTAGTTACAAAACTGGCAAAATTGGCCAATATCTGTAGGACAGTAATCAGCTACATTCCATTGGTCACAGCATTTCTATGAACAAGAATTATCTGCATTATCAGTTTCCTTTAATTTACATAATTGTAAAGTAGCTCAAAGGCAGTGAAATGAAAGGTGGAATCAATCCAGAAAGGTGGGCTAGATCAGATGGAACACCCAGTAATTGGAGGCAGAGGTAGGGGCGGTGGGTAAGACCTATTTCAAAGTCCTTCACAGTGTTTCATGATAGCCTGTACTTGGATACTTGGGTTATGTCCAATTATTTGCTTTTATTAAAAGTCAATACATCTTTGAACATTTTTTTTCTCTCCTAAATACCTAGGTTCTGTAGGCTATAATACTGTTAATAGAAGGGATTTGTAGGGTCAAAGGAGATTTTTCAACTTGTGACTAGTGTTGCCAAGTTGACCAGAGTTGTAGAAGCCTTTTCCCATGTCAAAAACAAAAACACCACCCATGTCCCATGGCAGAAAATGGCTGTCCCTTCCATGGTGTCCTAAAAAAACTTTAAAAACCTTCTTTTTCCAGTGGTCCTCTGCTGTAGCGTGAATGTGCCTCCTGAAGTTCCATGTGTTGCACTCACTCTCTCTGTCTCTCGCTTTCTCACTCTCTCTCTCCCCCACCCTTCTGCCCTCCACCATGGGTAACAGCAAGAAGCCCCTTGCAAGATGCCAACACCTTGATTTTGGACTCCCCAGACTCCAGAACTCTGCAAGGTCAATTTCTGTTCATTATAAATTACCCCATCTGTGGTATTCGTATTATAGCAGCAAAAAGTAGACTAAGACATCCTTCCACCTTCTCATTTCTTCTCATATTCATTGGCCAGAATTAAATCTGTGGAGAATTTGACTGAGCTGGATCAATCAAGACCCATCCCCCAGGGCTGGAGAAGGGCTCAGACCCCTGAAGCTCTGAGCCCTACAGTCCCTGAACAGTTTCTGTTAATAAACAAGAAGCAGGGGGATCAAAGATGGCCAATTAGACACAACTCCAGCACACAACACCCAGCGAGAGAGACGTAGAAATCCAGAGATCTCTGAGCTCCAACCGAGGTACCAGGAGCTTTTCAACAGGTCTGGTCCAATGGTAAGCAAAGCCCACTCAGGGCAGACCGAGGCGGGGAAGGGTGCTGCTTCACCCAGAAAGTGCATCTGACCAGCGAGTCAGAGGCTCCCCTCTGGCACTCTGGTCCAGATACAGTGCTTCCCCCAAAGCCTCAGCAATACACAGAATAGGGGATCTTTGCCAGTTAAGTGCCGGGAATTACAAGCTCGGAGTTGAATGAGAGCCTGCGGACTAAGCTACTGCCCCCTCTCTCCGCCCAGAGAGAGAGAGGGAGGGGGAGCTGTAAGCGGGAGCCGCTGGGCGGGCCCCTACCCCATGACCAGAGAGAGAGGAAGCTGAAAGGGGGAGATGGCTGGGTGCAGCTGGGTGGGTCCCTATCCTCCCTGACAAACCTCAGAGGGCTGAAGCTCTGACTCTAGTGGGTTGTGCAGCCAGTGCCACAGTCTGAGATGAACCCTGAATGATCCAGCCCAGTGGAGGAAGGGCACAACCCACCACTAGAGGGGTGGGACTGGGCTACATGTTTTAACAAAAAACACAGGAAGCCTACATAGCAATGGGACGGCATTCTTGACAATCCAGCAGTGCCTACAGGTCAGTGGAAGAGGAGGGCCTAATCTCCCAGTATAAACAGAAAAACACACAGGAAGCTTCCCTAGTAACCTGAAGGAGTCCCTAGAAACCCAGTAGCCCCTCCACAGGCAGACAAGTGACCTCATCAAGCAGCTCCCTGACAACACAGCCAAGTAAATCCACAAAGATGGGAAAAAACCAGCCAAAAAAGATGAAACCATCAAAGACCAGAACGCCTCTTCTCCTTCAAGGGATCACAACTCCTCAACAACACAGGATCACAACTTGACCAAAGAGTGCAACGAATTGACAGAAACAGGCTTCAGAAGGTGGATGATAAACTTTTCTGAGCTAAAGGAACACGTTCTAACTCAATGCAAAGAAACCAAAAACCTTGAAAAAACGTTAGACGAAATGATAACTAGAATACCCAGCTTAGAGAAGAACATAAACGACTTGATCGAGTTGAAAAAAACAGCACGAGAACTATGTGAAGCAAACACAAGTTTTAATAGCCGAATGGATCAAGCAGAAGAAAGGATATCAGAGACTGATGATCAACTCAATGAAATAAAAAGAGAAGTCAAGATAAGAGAAAAAAGAGTGAAAAGAAATGAGCAAAGCCTCCAAGAAATATGGGATTATGTGAAAAGACCTAATCTACGTTTGATCGGTGTACCTGAATATGATGGGGAGAATGAATCCAAGATGGAAAACATGCTCCAGGATATTATCCAGGAGAATGTCCCAAGCCTAGCAAGGCAGTCCAAATTTCAAATTCAAGAAATACAGAGAACTCCACAAAGATATTCCTCAAGAAGAGCAACCCCAAGGCACATAATTGTCAGATTCACCAGGGTTGAAATGAAGGAACAAATGCTAAGGGCAGCCAGAGAGAAAGGTCAGGTCACCCACAGCAGATCTCTCAGCAGAAACCCTACAAGCCAGAAGAGAGTGGGGGCCAATATTCAATATCCTTAAAGAAAAGAACTTTCAACCCAGAATCTCATATCCAGCTAAACTAAGCTTCGTAAGTGAAAGAGAAATAAAATCCTTTATGGACAAGCAATTATTGAGAAATTTTGTCACCACCAGACCTGCCCTACAAGAGCTCCTGAAAGAAACACTAAGCACAGAAAGGAACAAGTACCAGACACTGCAAAAGCAAACCTGTTGGCAAAGACCAAAAATGCAATGAAGAAAATAAGTCAACTAATGGGAAAGAAAACCAGCCAGTAGCAAACTGGCAGGACCAAATTCACACATAACAATGTTAACATTGAATGTAAATGGCCTAAATGCCCCAATCATAAGACACAGACTGACAACCTGGATAAAAAGTCAGAACCTATAGGTGTGCTGTATTCAGGAAACCCATCTCACATACAAAGACACACATAGATTCAAAATAAAGGGATGGAAGAAGATTTACCAAGCAAACGGAGAACAACAACAACAACAAAAACGGTTGCAATCCTAGTCTCTGATAAAATGGACTTCAAACCAACAAAGATCAAAAGAGACAAAGAAGGACATTACATAATGGTAAAAGGATCAATCCAACAGGAAAAGCTAACTATCCTAAATATATACGCCCCCAACACAGGAGCACCCAGATACATAAAGCAAGTTCTTAACCTAAAATGAGATTTAGACTCCCACACAATAATAGTGGGAGATTTCAACACTCCACTGCCAATATTAGATCAATGAGACAAAATTAACAAGGGTATCCAGGACTTGAATGCAGAGCTGGACCAAGCGGACCTAATAGACATATACAGAATGCTCCACCCCAAATCCACTGAATATACATTTTTCTCAGCACCACATTGCACTTACTCTAAAATTGACCACATCATTGGATGCAAATCACTCCTCAGCAAATGCAGAAGAACAGAAATCATAACAAATAGTCTATCAGACCACAGCACAATCAGACTAGAACTCAGGATCAAGAAACACACTCAAAGCTACACAACCACTTGGAAACTGAACAACTTGCTTCTGAGTGTCGACTGGATAAACAATGAAATGAAGGCAGAAATAAAGATGTTCTTCAAAACCAACCAGAATAAAGTCACAACTTACCAGAATCTCTGGGACACCTTTAAAGCAGTGTCGAGAGGGAAATTTATAGCAATAAATGCCCACCAGAGAAGAGAAGAAAGATCTAAAATCGACACCCTATCATCAAAATTGAAAGAAAAGCAAGATCAAAGAAACTCAAAAGCTAGCAGAAGACAAGAAATAACTAAGAGCAGAACTGAAGGAGATAGAGACACAAAAAACCCTTCAAAAAATCAATAAATACAGGAGCTGGTTTTTTGAAAAGATCAACAAAATAGATCGCTAGCCAGATTAATAAAAAAGGGAAAAGAATCAAATAGATGCAATAAAAAACAATAAAGGGGATATCACCACTGATCCCACAGAAATACAAACTACCATCAGAGATTACTACATACAGCTCTACTCACATAAACCAGTAAAACAGGAAGAAATGTATAAATTCCTAGACACTTGTACTCTACCAAGACTAAACCAGGAGGAAGTTGAAACCCTGAATAGACCAATAATAAGGGCTGAAGTAGAGGCAGCAATCAATGGCCTACCAACCAAAAAAAGTCCAGGTCCAGATGGGTTCATAGCCGAATTCTACCAGATGTACAAAGAGGAGCTGGTTTCATTCCTTCTGAAACTTTATCAAACAATACAGAAGGAGGGAATCCTCCCTAATTTATTTTATGAGACCAACATCATCGTGATACCAAAACCAGGCCAATATCCATGATGAACATCAGTGCAAACATCTTCAATAAAATACTGGCAAACAGATTGCAACAGCACATCAAGAAGCTTATCCATCACGACCAAGTAGGCTTCATCCCAGGCATTCAAGGCTGGTTCAACATACGCAAATACATAAATGTAATCCATCACATAAACGGGACCAAAGACAAAAACCACATGATTATCTCAATA
Organism: Plecturocebus donacophilus; assembly: GCA_004027715.1. Classification (NCBI taxonomy): domain Eukaryota; kingdom Metazoa; phylum Chordata; class Mammalia; order Primates; family Pitheciidae; genus Plecturocebus; species Plecturocebus donacophilus. Next base: position 7,719 of record PVKP010030580.1, read on the forward strand.
GATGCAGAGAAGGCCTTAGATAAAATTTAACAGCGCTTCATGCTAAAAACTCTCAATAAACTAGATATTTACGGAACGTATCATAAAATGATAAAAGCTACACATGACAAACCTACAGCCAATATCATACTGGACGGGCAAAAGCTGGAAGAATTCCCTTTGAAATCAGGCACTCGACAAGGATGCCCTCTCTCACCACTCCTATTCAACATAGTATTGGAAATTCTAGCCAGAGCAATCAGGCAAGGAAAAGAAATAAAGGGTATTCAATTAGGAAAGGAGGAAGTCAAACTGTCTCTATTTACAGATGACATGATTGTATATCTAGAAGACCCCACTGTCTCAGCCCAAAATCTTCTCAAACTGATAAGCAACTTCAGCAAAGTCTCAGGATACAAAGTCAATGTGCAGAAATCACAAGCATTCCTATAAATCAATAACAGCCAAATCAAGAGCAAACTCCCACTCACAATTACTACAAAGAGAATAAAATATCTAGGAATACAAAAGATGTAAAGGACCTCTTCAATGAGAACTACAAACCACTGCTCAACAAAATAAGAGAGGACACAAACACATGGAGAAACATTCCATGCTCATGGTTAGGAAAAATCAGTATCATGAAAATGGCCATACTGCCCAAAGTAATCCTATGGATTCAACGCTATCCCCATCAAGCTACCAATGACGACCTTCACAGAACTAGAAAAAACCACTTTAAACTTCATTTGGAATCACAAAAGACCCCGCATAGCCAAGACAATCCTAAGCAAGAAGAACAAAGCCGGAGGGATCACACTGCTGGACTTCCAACTATACTACAAGGCTACAGTAATCAAAACAGCATGGTACTGGTACCAAAACAGACATAGACCAATGGAACAGAACAGAGACCCCAGAAGAAACACTGCACATCTACAACCATCTGATCTTTGACAAACCTGGCAAAAACAAGCAATGGGGAAAGGATTCCATGTTTAATAAATGGTGTTGGGAAAACTGGCTAGCAATGTGCAGAAAGCAGAAACTGGACTCCTACCTGTCACCTTACACTAAAATTAACTCCAGATGGCTCAAAGATTTAAACATAAAGCCTAACACCATAAAAACGCTAGAAGAAAATGTAGGCAAAACCATCCAGGACATAGGCATAGGCAATGACTTCAAGACTAAAACACCAAAAGCAATGGCAATAAAGCCAAGATAGACAAATGAGATCTAATTAAACTCCAGAGCTTCCGTACAGCAAAAGAAACCATCATTAGAGCAAATCGGCAACCAACAGAATGGGAAAAAATTTTTGCAATCTACCCATCTGACAAAGGGCTAATATCCAGAATCTACAAGGAACTACAACAGATATACAAAAGAAAAAACAAACAACCCCATTCAAAAGTGGGCGAAGGATATCAAGACACTTTACAAAAGAAGACATATATGAGGTGAACAAACGTGAAAAAATGCTCATCATCACTGGTCATTAGAGAAATGCAAATCAAAACCACACTGAGATTATCATCTCACGCCAGTTAGAATGGCAATCATTAAAAAATCTGGAGACAACAGATGCAGGAGAGGATGTGGAGAAATAGGAACACTTACACAGTTGGGAGTGTAAATTAGTTCAACCATTGTGGGAGACACTGTGGTGATTTCTCAAGGATCTAGAAATAGAAATTCCATTTGACCCAGCAATCTCATTACTGGGTATATACCCAAAGAACTATAAATTGTACTACTGTAAAGATACATGCACATGTATGTTCATTGCAGCCCTGTGTACAATAACAGAGACTTGGAACCAACCCAAAGCCTATCAGTTATAGACTGGACAAAGAAAATGTGGTACATATACACCATGGAATACTACGCAGCCATAAAAAATGATGAGTTCATGTCCTTTGTAGGGACTTGGATGAATCTGGAAACCATCATTCTCAGCAAACTGACACAAGAACAGAAAACCAAACACCTCATGTTCTCACTCATAGGTGGGTGTTGAACGAGAACACATGGACTCAGGGAGGGGAGCATCACACACTGGGGGCAGTTGGGGGTGGGTAGGGGAGAGATGAGGGGGTGAGGGGGTGGGAAGGGATAACATGGGGAGAAATGCCAGATATAGTATGCACCTAAAGTAAAATAAATAAATTAAATAAAAAAAAAAAAAAAGACGAAGAAGCCAACTTCCATGTGAAGCCACAATTCAGCCAGGATCACAAAGAGACATTATCCACTTTGCCTGTGGCCATTCTGTCATTGTAGACTGTAAAATTTGTATACTGTAAAATTAAGGTTCAAAGAAATCTCTAACTTTCACATACACACACACACAAATACAGTGATTTTCTCCTGTAATCATATAATATACAGAGAGGTTTTGGTTTACTTTAGACCAAGGTGTAAAAAACATTTAATAAAGATTATTAAAATTTCCTCATTGAAAAAAAAAGCAGCAGCAGCAGCAGGGGGACCAATGGACGTAGCTAGAACTGGTTTATGTGGCTACTTACTGTATTTTCTTTCTTTAATTTTCTTTTCTGTTTTACTTTTAAAATGCATGATGTTATATTGCAGTCCTAGGATTCAGGAAAACTTCTAATTCTACATCTAACCTTTGCTAAGGGTTAGACACCAAATTACCCTATGTTTGAGTTTTTTCGTTCATTAAATGAACTTGGGATGAGAGTGGGAATATGGGTAGTCAGAGTGACCAGATTAACTTTAAGATACCTTCCAACTCTAAAATTTTAATTATTTGAAATTTAATGATTCATGTGAGAAACTTAACTGCTGTGGCAACCACATACCACCACCACCCCACCCTAACCCCTAAGAACCATGATGATAGACTGCAAAAAAGCATCCCATGAACCTTCACCTTTTTCAGGAAATGGCTGGCCACAGAAAACTCTCCGCCCCTTTCCTCTTTTGAAATGTTCCCCAACTGCTCACTTGCCTCCTTGAAGCTAATCAAGTATGGCCAAATATACTTGAAGACCAGTTTGTCCCTTAGCTTGCTTCCACAAACCCTACCCTTATACGACATTCGCCAAGTCAACAATGTCAGTATTTCCCTTTTTTACTCTCTAACATCTAACCCCTCTGAATCCTTGCTGAAACAAAGGTTTCAGCAGAAGGGTTCCGTTGCTGCAAACTTATGAATAAATCACCTTTGTCGATTTTGTCTTGGACTTAGTTTTTTCTCTGACACATGTGGAATGGGTATCTGTTAGAATTCTGGCCTTATCACACCTCTTGCTTCCTGGATAGATGTGGGATCTCTTGGGTTAACGACCTTGGGCTACACTGGCTTCTTAAGAACCTTTGAGAAGCCAGTGTAGGGATTCTTGTTCAGACCTCTATAATTCAGTGAATCAGTGAAGGGCAGCTGACACCAAAAATGAATTAAAATGTCAAAGCCAGCAGTCCCCTAGTTTGGCCAGAGTGTGTGATGAGTTCACCTGAGTTCCTGGAGTTAAAGGCATGCAGCAGGCAGATCAATTACGGACCCATCAGCTGGGCTTGCAGCAGCAGCTGCCCTGTACAGGATGCAGCAAAACAGCTGTCAGCTCTTGTTAGGAAGGTAGAAACGTGCCAGTGGGTATGCATGTAGGACTGGTGTATTGTTGAATCTCCCTGCTACTGACCACTGTTTTTAACATTAATTTGTATGTTTCTCAAAGCTGCACATGCCCAAGATTTAGGACAGTAAATTCAGTTAACCACAGAGTATACTTTTATGCTGCTCCTGCGATAACACTATTCTACATGCTAAGAGTGAATGTAGGATAGGACAGAGAAAAGCGCTGCCCACAAGACCTTCCATTCATGCCAGTGAGGGAGACCTTCCATTCATGCCAGTGAAGTAGACCTTCCATTCATGCCAGTGAAGGAGACCCAAAACAGATGAGTAAATAATAGCTATCTAAAGTCTGTAAACAATGGAGTGCAGTGGCCTAGTGAAAACCTGGAGGGAAACTGTTCTAGGCTAAGTCCCTGAGGGGTGGTGAGTTTGGGGTCCTGGGGAAACAGCAGTATGACCAGTAGGGACAGAGCAAAGGTATGAGGGACAGAGTTAGGCAGTGGCTAGATAAGGCAGGCTGTTACAATATAGATCAAGTGAGCAGTGGATTTCAGCGGGAGAATTATGTCTGTTTGTTTTGGGGAGAGGGTTTTGAGACAACGTCTGATCTGTCACCCACGTTGGAGTGCAGTGGAGCAATCACAGCTCACTACAGCCTCAACCTCCCAGGCTCAAGTGATCCTCCCACTTTAGCCTCCCAAGTAGCTGGGACTACATGTACACATGTCACTGTGTTGAGCCCTGTTTATTTTTTAAAGTTCTCTGGAAACTGGGAAGTTGAAAGGTAGTATTCCTCCAAGCCCTTGAATCTAGGCTGGCCTTGTGACTACTTTGATTATTACAAGGCAGTGGCAAAGGATGTTCTGGGACTTCAAGCCCAGGCCTCAATGGAACTGCCAGCTTCTACTTCCTTCCCAGAATACTATCCCTGAGTCCAGGCTACATGGAGAGGCCACTGTCCTAGTTGAAAACTTAGCCAACTGCCACTAGGTGAGTGAACCACCAGGTCACTGAACATTCTGCCCACTCAAGCCCACAAATGCCCACAGCTCCAGTCACATCACATGAGTAGAGGAACCGGCCCAGGAAAACCAGAATTGTGAGACTGAAGCACTTGGTTTGAAGTTTATTTTACAGCAATAGATAACTGAAACAAGGGCAAGAGTGGAGGGTGGATGCAGGACACAAGCCAGCTTTAGAGTTCATTTAGGCAAGAAAGGATGGAGGCCTGGAGCAGATTGGCAGAAGCGAAGACAGTGAGCAGTCAGATTCAGGACACACTTGATCGGTGAAACTTTCAGGTTGGAATATAAGGGAAAGAGGTAGAATAGAAAAGGAGCAAGCGCCTGCCTGGCCTTCTCCACGCCACTCCTTAGAGCTGCAGACTCAGCTCTCTTTGATCACTACCACCATACTGCATTAACCAGTTGCTTATATTATACTGTGATTTTATTTTATTGTTTATTTTTTGCTTTTTAAGTAAATAAGATCAAATCTTTGAGTGGAGAAGTCCTCCTTAATCAAGAAACAAAACCTCAAAGACACAAAAGGAAAGTATTAATAGATGTAACCACCCAAAAATAAAACATAAAACTTTCTATCCTAAAAACATGCCATAAACAAAGCTAAACGATTAGCTATAATGGAGAGAAAACATTTGCAAAATTTAACAAAAATCTCATACACTGTATAGACAATTCTAAAGAAAAAGGTAACCAAAAAGAGACTAGCATTAAGCTGTTCTAGGAATTTCACATTACATTACTATCTTCATGTATGAGTTTTAGATGTGTCATGTGGCCTCTCAGCCTCCAGTAGATATGCCCAGGCTTCTCACAGCATGGTGGTCTCAAGGTTCCAAGAAGGGAAGAGGAGAAAGGTCAAGGCCTCTTAATGCCTCGGCTGCAGAACTCATATACTGTCACTTCTTCCATGTATTGGTCAAAACAAGTCACAGGCCAGCCCAGACCCAAGGGGTAAAGAAATAGACCTCCTTCTCTCATTAGGAGAAACAGCAAATTTCTCATTGTAAAGTGGTGTGGACACAGGAAGGTGTGATTAATTGGGACCATTATTATAATATACCCACATGATGTCTAAAAATGCCTTTCTTCACAATTAATAGTTTAGCTGGGAATATTATTCTGTATTGATAATTATTTTCTCTTACGATGAAAGCATTGCTGCACTGTCTTGGAGCTTCCAGTGTTGTTGAGAAGGGTAATGGCATTTTGATTCCTGTTCCTTTATATGTGATCTCATATTCCTTTCTGAAATCTTTCAGGATCTCTTTATCTATGGTATGATGAAATGTCATAATGTAGCCTTGTATGAGTCTTCTTTTTTCCTTTTCTCCCCTCCTTTCCTCCTATTTTTTGTTTACTATGTTAAGCATTTGGAAGGTCATTTTAATCTGGAAACATGTGTCCTTCAGTTTGGAAGGTTTTCTGATATTTCTTTGATAGGTTTATTTTCCACAAATGTGTATTCTCACAAAAATATCAGAAGAGTGGTATTATTTTACATTTTAAAACATTTACTTTGGCTTAATAGAACACAAATGAGTTCTCACATCTATTTCTGCATTAAATCTTGCAATATGTTTTGGTTGAAATCTATGAAGAAATTACAACTAAGCACATTTTTAAGGAAGCTTGTGTCTAAACAGATAGCAGTACAGAAACCCACATAATGAGAAATACCTGGCATCTCTTTATCTCAGGACTTTGCTAAATGGGAAATATTTAGTCATCTTTTTGAAAAGAATTAACCCAACCTTGCATTGGTAGAAAACAAAACTGGCTTTGTTTCCCTGTATAAAAACCACTTAGTACTTCATTTGTATGTGCAAATGTAGTGTGTGAAGAGAGCAATCAGAGAAATCGTGTATCTAATTTGTAAATAAAATTAACCAAGAGAATATACAGGTCAGATCACCCCTCAGCTGATCTGACAATTGCTATCACAAAGTGAGTCAGCTGGCCAAAGTGATGGGGAGACATTCTGAAAAATGTGTCATTAGGAGACTTCACCATTGTGTGAACATCAGAGTATACTTAGACAAATCTAAATAGTATAGCTTACCTACCACACACCTAGGCTATATAGTACAACCTGTTGCTCCTAGCTTACAAACGTGCATAGCATGTGACTATCAAATACTACAGGCAGTTGGAACACAGTGGTATTTGTGTATCTAAACATAGAAGGTAATGTGTTATTCTATGACATTATGATGCCAGTTGGCAATAGGGATTTTTGAGCTTCATTATGGTTTTATGGGACCACTGTTGTGTATGCAGCCCACCACTGATGAGAACATCGAATGCAGTGCATGACTGTACTTCGACCATCAGGGGTACAAGTGCATGGACTGGACAGAAGGAAAACCTCAGAGAAACTGAGGATGTGGATAAGACTGTTAAGTGAGGTTCTCAACTCATCACAAGCCACAAGGTATTCAGCATGGAGGGATGGTGACAGTTATGCAGGACATTGACATATGATGATACAGTTGTCATTCTTACATAAAATGAAGAAGACTGTCCAGTAGATTCTATGAGTTTGCCGTAGATAGATCATCAAAAGGTATGGGTAATCTTGTGGTAACAGGACTGTGGAATTTCACTAGTTTTTTTCATAGTCCTGTTACTAACTGATAGGCCATGGAGCAGTATAAGACCAAGGTTACAAAACCCTAAAATCATCTGGCAAGAGAATGACTTTTTTATGTACTTGGGCTAAGCATGTGATTAATCAGTATATGACCGTAGATCAATTCAGATACATCAAGAAGAAACCATCCTTTTATTCTGGAATGTTTTCCTAACCATACCTGAAATAAATACTGAGGGATGCACCAGAATGTTCCTCCCTGGGATCAGTGGGCAGTAGCACTGAGAGCAGAAATGGTAGCCATGGTAACAGGAGCTGCTGTGGTCAGTAGGCTCTTGGGGTCTGTCAGATAAGAGCATAGGATGGTGACAATCCAAATGAAAGCATACACAAGCATAAAAAGGAACAAACTACTGCTATGCCAACAATGTGGATGAATCTCACAGATACTATACTAAGTAAAAGAAGACAGACTTCTACAAATATTACATTCTATGTGATTTTCTCATATGGAACTCTAGAAAAGACAACTCCAATTTATACTGGCAGAAATTAGGCCAGTGGTTGTCTGAGGCTCAGGATAGAGGAAACTGACTAGGAAGGAAGACAAAGGGAACCTTTTGGGGTAATGGAAATGTTTAATATCTTGATTGTGTTTAGGGTTACATGGGTATGTACATTTGTCAAAACTCATGGAAATCTATACTTTAAATGGATACATTTTATTTAATGTAAATTATACCTCGAAAAGTTGATTTAAAAAAATACATGCGGCTTCCATTTCCACACAAGATAAAGTGGATTCCCCCCTATTCTTTCTGCTAATTACAACTAAAAACTGGACAAAATACATAAAGCAATTATGAGAAACCTCTGAAGGTGGAGTAAACTAGGCAGACTGGCTAGGCAACTTGAGTCTCAAGGGATGACCTGGCATGAAGTTCTCAGGGGCTTTCATAGTACTCACATATTTCAACCTAGGCACTAGAGGAAGGCACAACCCAAAATGACCAACAAGCACAGACAAAGTCCTGAGGAAAATGCTTTCTCCGGTCAAAGGACTTAGGAGACAGCAATGATGGAGGGCCCTTTTTTATTTTTATTTTTTTGAGGTGGAGTCTTGTTCTGTCTCCCAGGCTGGAGTGCAGTGGCGCAATCTCAGCTCACTGCAACCTCCAAGGATGACCCTTTTGACAATACTTGCTCTATTTCAGGCAAACACCTTTAAAAAAGTCACAGCCCTCCTCTCCCCAGCAGGCTCTGGGGAGACTGGTGCAGAGTTCGGTCAACCCTCCCTGCTGTGCCCTATTGTGTGGGCACCACTCCCCTTCCTCACGAGTAATTTTGGAGACAAGTGGAGCTCTATTATTGAGCCCCATCCTGCACTAATGTGATAAGAGGTGACAGCCCCCTCCTTCCTCCTTCCCATGGGATGCTGTGGAGACTCTAGGTAGAGCCCTGTTGACTACTACCTGCCCTGCAGTAAGAGTCAGCAGCCACCCACCTACAGTTAGAGTGTGGGCAGAATTACAGAGAGGAGGGAGCTGCAGAAAAAGAGGCTTTTAATTTGTTCACATCCCCAAGTGGCTTATGTGTGAAATTCATCAGAATTAACACAGCAAAAGCTTTAAGAACTGAGCTATGATGTGGAATAACATTCGGGTTTCAGATTGGTCTCTGGATAGCACACAGGCAGAGCAGAGCAGGATGACGCTGAATTTGAAACCAAATTGACATTCAAACTCACAGACCACAAAAGTGAGTCATGATGTGCATTCTGAATTCAAATGGGTTGAATGCATGCTAAAGTAGAAAATATAAAAATGAATCAGAGTTGCATAATACCCACAGCCCTGATAACACTGAATATTACTTGTCACATCAGAAAACAAAAAGTCAACCAGAATGAGAAAAGGCAATCAACAGATGCCAATACCAAGATGGCACAGACGCTGGAATTGTCTGACAAGGACTTTTAAAGCAACTATCATTAAAAACAACAACTTTATGAAGAAACTAGGAACACTGAAAAAACAAAGTTTCAATAAATAAACAGAAGATATAAAGAAAAGCCAAATGGAAGTTTTATTTTATTTTAAATAATTTTAAATATACTTAAAAAAAAATAGACAGGGTCTCACTATGCTGCCCAGGCTGCTCTCAAACTCCTGTCTGTGCTCAATCTGCCTGCCTCAGCCTCTCAAAGTGCTGGGACTACAGGTGTGAGCCACTCTGCCCAGCCTATTTTATTCTTTATTTCTTTTGAGACAGGATTTGTCTCTGTCACCCAGGCTGGAATGTAGTGGCATGATCTCAGTCACCTGCAAGCTCTTTTGGGCTCACGCGATCCTTCTGCCTCAGTCTCTTGAATGGCTGGGACTACAGGCACATGCCCAGCTAATTTTTTGTATTTTTTATAGAGAGGGAGTTTCGTCATGTTGCCCAGGCTGGTCTTAAACTCATGGACTCAAGTGATCTGCCTGCCTCAGCCTCCCAAAGTGCTGGGATTACAGGCATGAGCCACCACACCCAGCCCCAGATGCAAGTTTTAGAACTTAAAAAAAAATACAATAACAGAAACAAACTCACTGGATGGACACAATGGCAGAGTGGAGATGACAGAGGAAAGAAACACTGAACTTGGAAGATAGACCAATAAAAGTTATACAGATTGAACAGAGAAAAAACAATAGATTTTTAAAAATATATAGGACATCAGGGACCTATGGGAAAATACTCAAAGATCTTTTATGTTATTGGAGTTTCATAAGGACAGGAGAAAGAGTGCAGTGCTGAAAATATACTTAAAAAAATAATAGCTGAAAACTCCCCAAATTTGGTGGAAGACATAAATCTTCAGATTTAAGAAACTGAGCAAACCCCAAGCCAAGCGGACATAACAACCCTAAAATAGTATGCACTAAACAACAGAGTTATAAAAGAATGTGAAAACTGACAAAATTGAAAGAATAGATAAATCCATAATTACAGCGTGGCCTTAAGAATCCTTCTATCACTCATAGAACCATTAGACAAAAAAAAATCACAAAAGATTGGAAGAAATTAACAATATGAACCAACAATATTTGAGTGACATTTATAGAACATTCCATCCAACGGCAGCAGAATACACATTTTTTTCAAGGGCACATGGAACATTTACCAAGATGGAGCATATCCTGGGACATAAAACAAACCTTAACAAATTTAAAAGAATTGAAGTTATAGGAAGTATGTTTTCTGATCAATCGTGATGGAATTAAATGTATGTCTCTCATTAAACCAGCCTTGCATTCTTGGGGAGACTCCTCTGCTTGAGGAAGGGGAAGGCTGATTTTATATTGAATTAATAATTAGTAACCTTCCAAAAAAAGAAAGTACAAGGTCCAGATGGTTTCACTGTTGAATCCTACCATACATTTAAGGAATAAATAGTATCAATTCTCTACAATTTCCTCCAGAAAATGGAAGCAAAGGGAATACTTTTTAACTCATCCTTATGAGGTCAGCATCACCCTAATATCAAAACCAGATTAAAATATAAGAAAGGAAAATTAAAAACCAGTCTCATGAACACAGATGTACAAATCCTCAAAAAAATATTAGCAAATCAAGAGGATGTGGAGTAAGATGGCTAAAAAGAAGCCTCCAGCAATTGTCTACCTTGCAGAACACCAAATTGCACAATGATCCACACAAAAAAAGCACTTCATAGGAGCCAAAAATCAGATGAGCGATTACAGTACTTAGTTTTAAAATCACATTAAAGAAAGAGGCACTGTGTGTGGTATGGAGAGAGAATATGTGCACTTCTGGGAGAGAGAGCACAGTGATTGTGGGACATTGCATTGGAACTTAGTGCTGCCCTCTCACAGTGGAAAGCAACGGAGCAGAACTCAGCCAGTGCCCATGCCCTAGCTAGGGGCAAATCACCCATCGCAGTGGTCAGAACCTGAGTTCTGGCAAGCCCCACCAAAGTGGGCTAAAGTGCTTTGGGGTCCTAAATACATTTGAAAGGCAGTCTAGGCCAGAAGGACTGCAATTCCTGGGCAAGTCCTGGTGCTACGATGTGTTTGGAGCCAGTGTACTTGGGAGGCATGTGACCTAGTGAGACACCAGCTGGGGTGACCAAGGGAGTGCTGGTGTCATCTCTCCCCTAACTCCATGCAGCACAACTTACAGCTCCAGGAAAGACTCTTTCTGCTTAAAGGAGAGGAAGAGGAGAGTAAAGACGACTGTTTTTTGGCAAATTGGATACAAGCTCAGCCACAGTAGAATAGGACACTAAGCAGAGGTCTGAAGCCCTCATTCCAGGCTCTAGCTCCTGGATGACATTTCTAAACTCACCAAAAAGGAACCTGCTGCCAGAATGGAAAGACCCAGTTCTGGCAAAATTCATCACCTGCTGACTAAAAGGCCCTTTGGCCCTGAATAGTCAGCAGTGTTAGCCAAGCAGTACTGGCTGCAGGCCTTGGGTGAGACTCAGAGCCACACTGGCTTCATGTGTGACCCAGTACATTCCTAGCTATGGTGGCTACAGGGAAAGATCCCTTCTGCCTAAGGAAAGGAGAGGAAAGAGTAAAGGGGACTTTGTCTTGCAGCTTAGGTACCAGCTTGGCCACAGTTTGGGTAGAGTACCAAATGGGACCCTGGGGCCCCGATTCCAGGTCTTGGCTCCTGGATGGCATTTCTGGACCTGTACTGGGCCAGAGAGAAGCCCACTGCCCTTAAAGAAGAGACTCAGGACTGCAAGCATTCACCATAAGCTGACCAAAGAACCCTTGGGTCTTGAATGAACACTGGTGCTAGCCAGGCAGTACTCACCATGGGCCTAGGACACGGTGGCCATGGGGAAACTCCTCTGCTTGAGGAAGTGGGAGGGAATAGTGGAAAGGACTTTGTCTTGTGGCTTGGATGGCAGCTCAGCCACAGCAGAATAGAGCATCAGGTAGACTCCTAAGATTCCCAACTACAGGCCCTGCCTTCTGGATGACATCTATGGACACACCTGGGGCCAATCTCAGAGGGACAGAGATATATAACCTTTTAGACAGATCATTCAAAATAGCCATTTTGAAGAAGCTCAAGAAAATCATGTTGATAACAGAGAAGGAATTCAGAATCCTATCAGATAAATTTAACAAAGAGATTGAAATAAACAGAACCAAGCAGAAACTCTGAAGCTGAAAAATGCAACTGAAATGCTGAAGAATGCATCAGAGTCTCTTAACAGCAGAATTTGTCAAGCAGAAGAAAGAATTAGTGAGCTTGAAGACAGTGTATTTTAAAATACATGGTCAGAGGAGACAAAAGAAAAAAGAATAAGAAAGAATGAAGCATGCCTACAAAAACTAGAAAATAGCCTCCAAAGGGCAAATCTAAGTTATTGGCCATAAAGAGGCAGTAGAGAGAGAGATTGGGGTAGAAAGTTTATTCAAAAGGATAATAATGGAGAATTTTCCTAAGATAGATATCAATATTCAAATACAAGAAGGTTATAGAACACCAAGCAGATTTAACCCAAATAAGACTACCTCAAGACATTTAATAATCAGACTCCTAAAAGTCAAAGATAGAAAAAGGATCCTAAAAGCAGCAAGAGAAAAGAAACAGCATACAAAGAAGCTCCAGTACATCTGGCAACAGACTTCTCAGTGGAAACCTTACAGGTCAGGAGAGAGACTAGCATGACATACTTAAAGTGCTAAAGAAAAATCAACCTTTTCATACTGGAATTTATCTAGTGAAAATATCCTTCAAACATGAAGAAGAAATAACGACTTCCCCGGACTAACAAAACCTGAGGGACTTCATCAACCCCAGACCTGTCCTACAAGAAATGCTAAAGGAATTTCTTCAGTTAAGAAAAAAAAAAAGGATGTTATTGAGCTATAAGAAATTATCTGGGGGCTCACACCTATAATCCTAGCACTTTGGGAAGCTGAGGCAGGGGGATTGCTTGTGGCCAGGAGTTCAAAACCAGCCTGGGTAACATAATGAAACCCTATCTCTACAAAAAGTAAAAATTAGCTGGGTATGGTGGTATATGTCTATAGTCCCAACTATTTGAAAGGCTGGGGTGGGAGGATTCCTTGAGTCTGGGAGGTTGAGTCTGCAGTGAGCCACACTCCATTGCACTCCAGTGAGGGTGACAGTGAAACCCTGTCTCAAAAAAAAAAAAAAATCATTTGAAGGTACAAAACTCACAGATAACCATAAGTACACAGAAAGACACAGAATATTATAACACTGTAACTGTGGTGTGTAAACTACTGATATCTTGAGTAAAAAAAACTAAATGATGACTCTATCAAAAATAATAACTACAACTTTTCAAGACATAGAGGATATAATAAAATAAACAGACACAACAAAAAGTCAAAAGCAGGGGGATGAAGTTAAAGTGTAGAGTTTTTATTAATCTCTTTGCTTGTTCATGCAGTGTTAAGTTGTCATCAGTTTAAAATAATGGGTTGAAAGATATTATTTGCAAGCCTTATGGTGGCCTCAAATCAAAAAACATACAATGGATACACAAAAAAATAATAGCAAGAAATTAAAACATATCACCTGAGAAAATCACCTTCATTAAAAGGAAGATGGAAAGGAAGGAAAGAAGGAAGACTACAGCCAGAAAACAGATACAAAATGGCAAGAGTAAGTCCTTATTTATCAATAATAACATTGAAGGTAAATGAACTAAACTCTCTAATCAAAAGACATAAAGTGGGCTGGGCATGGTGGTTCACGCCTGTAATCTCAGCACTTTGGGAGGCCAAGGCAGGTGGATCACTTGAGATCAGGAGTTTGAGACCAGCAAGCCAATATGGTGAAACCTTGTCTCTCCACTAAAAATACAAAAAAAATTAGCCAGGTGTGGTGGCATGCGTCTGTAGTCCCAGCTACTTGGGAGGCTGAGGCAGGACGATCGCTTGGACCGGGGAGGTAGAGGTTGCAGTGAGCCAAGATTGTGCCACTGCACTCAAGCCTGGGCAACACAGCAAGGCTTCGTCTTCATAAGAAAAAATAAAATAAAGAAACAAAAGACAGAGTAGCAAAATGGATTTTAAAAAAACAAGACCTAATAATGTCTTGCCTACAAGAAACACATTTCACCTTTAAAGACACACATAAATTGAAAATAAAGGGGTGGAAAAAAGACATTCCTTGCAAATGCAAACCAAAAAAGAGCAGGAGTATGTTTAAAGACAAAAACTATAAAAAGAGACAAAGAAGATCATTATATAATAAATGGTTCACTTCATCAAGAGAATATAACAATTGTAAACGTATGTGCACCCAACACTGGAGTACCCAGATATATAAAGCAAATATTATTAGAGCTAGAGAGGAAGACTCCAATACAATAACTGGAGACTTCAACATCCCACATGCAGCACTGAATAGATCATCCAGACAGAAAATCAGCAAAGAAATATTGGACTTAATCTCAACTATAGATTCTATCTATAGACCAAATGGATCTAATAGATATTTACAGAACGTTTTATGCAATGACTACAAAATACAATGACTACACATGGATCAAGGATAGACTATATGTTAGGTCCCAAAACAAGTCTTTAAAAATTCCAAAAAATTGAAATAATATCAAGTATCTTCTCTGACCACAGTGTGAGTAAAACTAGAAATCAGTAACAAGAGGAATTTTGGAAACTGTACAAACACATGGAAATTAAACAATATGCTCCTAAATGACTAGTGGGTCATAAAGAAATTTAAGAAGGAAAATGAAAAACATTTTGTTATTGTATAAAAATTTTACAAGTAGAAAAAAATAAGAAAAAAGAAAAAAAAATTGCTGAAATAAATGAGTATGGAAACACAACACACCAAATCCTGTGGAATACAACAAAAGCAGCACTAAGAGGAAAATTTACAGCAATAAGCACCTACATCAAAAAGTAGAAAAAAACTTCAAACAATCTAATGATGCACCTTAAAGAACTAGAAAGCAAGAGCAAACCAAACCCAAAATCAGTAGAAGAAATAAAGATCAGAGCAGAAGTAAATAAAATTGAAATTAAAAAATACAGATCAATGAACCAAAAATGTGTTTTTTTAAAAAACACAAACATATTGATAAACCGTAAGCCCAATTAAGAAAAAAAGAGAAGACTCTAATAAAATCAGAGATGAAAAGGAGACATTACAACTGATACTGCAGAAATTCAAAGGATTATTAGACACTACTATGAGCAACTATATGCTAATAAATTGGAAAATCTAGAAGAAATAAATACAACCTACCAAGACTGAACCATGAGAAAATCCAAAACCTGAACAGATAATAACAAGTAATGAGATCAAAGCCATAATAAAAAGTCTAACAGGAAAGAAGAGCCCAGAACCCAACTGCTTCACTGCTGAATTTTACCAAGCATTTAAAGAACTAATGCCAATCCTACTCATATTATTCTGAAAAATAGAGAAGGGAATACTTACAAACTCATGCTACAAGGCCAGTATTACTTTGATACCAAAACCAGACAAAGAGACATAAAAAAAGAGAAAACTACAGGCCAGGATCCCTGATGAACACTGATGCAAAAATTCTCAATAAAATACTAGCAAACCAAATTCAAAGACACATTTAAAAGATCATTTGTGGCTGGGCATGGTGGCTCATGCCTGCAATCTCAACAATTTGGGAGGCTGAGGTGGGTGGATAACCTGAGGTCAGATATTTGAAGCCAGCCTGACCAATATGGTGAAACCCTGTCTCTACTAAAAATACAAAAATTAGCTTGGTGTGGTGGCGAATACCTGTAATCCCAGCTACTTGGGAGGTTAAGGCAGGAAAATTGCTTGAACCCAGAAGGCAGAGGTTACAGTGAGCCAAGATTGTGCCATTGCACTCCAGCCTAGGTGACAAGAGCAAAACTCTGTCAAAAAAAAAAAAAAAAAAAAAAAAAAACACCAAGATTATTCATTATAACCAAGTGAGATTTATCCCAGGAATACAAGGATGGTTCAACATATGGAAATTAATCAATGTGATACATCATATCAACAAGAATGAAGGACAAAAATAATATGATCATTTTAACTGAAGCTGTAAAAGTATTTGATAAAATTCAACATCCCTTCATGAAGAAACCCCTCAAAAAACTAGGTAGAGAAGGAATGTACCTCAACATAATAAAAGCCATATATGACAGACCCATAGCTAGTATCATACTGAAAGGAGAAAAACTAAAAGCCTTTCCTTTAAGATCTGAAATAAGCCAAGGATGCCCAGTACACTCTTATACAACATAGTACTGGAAGTCCTAGCTAGAGCAATCAGATAAGAGAAAGAAATAGAGAGGGGATCCAAGACGGCCAAGTAGGAGCAGCTCTGGATTGCAGCTCCCAGCGAGCACACGGAGGGTGAGTGGTCGCCACATTTCCAGATGGATTTTATTGCCCACAGACCAGGAGATTCCCGGGCAGAGGAGCGCCACAGGTCTCCACCACAGCTGTTTCGGCTGGCACGGCGGCTCTCCATTCCAAAAACTCACACTGGTCCAGGCGCCATTTTAGCTGGCAACTGGAGCACCTGGGAGACAGAGTCACCCATTCAGCTGATAAAAAGGGGACTGAAATAGGGAGCCAGGCGAGGAGATTCCCGGGTGAAAAAGTGCCGCGAGTCTCCAGTGCGGCTGTTTCAGCTGGCGCAGTGAGTCTCCACACAAAATCTCACACAAATCCAGGCACCTTTTCAACTGGCAACTGGAACACCTGGGAGACAGAGTCGCCCATTCAACTGATAAAAAGGGGACTGAAACAGGGAGCCAGGCCAGGAGATTCCCAGGCAAAAAAGCACCACGAGCCCCTAGCGCAGCTGTTTCAGCCAGCGCAGCGAGTCTCCACACAAGAACCCACACAAATCCGGGCTCTGTTTCAACTGGTGACTGGAACACCTGAGAGACAGAGTCACCCGTTCAACTGAAAAAAAAAAAAGTGGTCAGAGGCAGGGAGCCAGGTAATCAGGCATGGCTGGTCCTACCCCCACAAAGACCAGCAATCTGAAATGCTCTAGATTGAGAGTTTCACAGCAAGCACAGCTGAACGTGGGACGGCCCAGCTCTGTGGGGGAGGGGCATCCACCACTACAGAGATAGTCCACCACTGCCGAGGCAGCCCGCCACTGCCGAGGCAGTCTGCCATTACAGAGAGAGTCTGCCATTGCAGAGGCAGGCTGCCATTGCCAAGGCAGTTCTAACTATACCCTTATATGCAGGGAAGTTCACACGGCAGCTGGGTGGAGTCCACAGCAGATCAGCAACGCCTCTGCTGGCAGACTGTAACTAGGCTACCTCCTTGCTGGGCAGGGAAGCCCTGAAAAAAGGCAGCAGCATGACAGAAACTTACAAATAAAGCCCTACCTTCCTGGGACAGAACACCCGGGAAAAAAAAGGCTGCTATGAGTTCTGCTGCAGCAGACTTAAACGTACCTGCCCAGCAGCTCTGAATGGAACAACAGAGCTCACAGCTCAGCACTTGAGCTCCTAAAAGGACAGACTGTCTCCTCAAGTAGCTCCCCAACCCCCGTATATCCAAAGAGTCACCTCATAAAGGAGAGCTCAGACTGACATCTGGCAGGTATCCTTCTGGGATAAAGATAGCAGAAGAAGAAACTGGCAGCAACCCTCACCATTCTGCAGCCACTGCAGTTGAGCCCCAGGCAAGCAGGGTCTGCAGGTAAGCCCCAGGCAAGCAGGGAGGGGCCTCCAGCAGTCCTACAGAGAAGGGGCCTGTTAGAAGGAAAACTAAGAAACAGAAAGAAATAACTTCATTATCAACAAAAAGGACATCCACTCAAGAGATCCCATCTGAAAGTCACCAACTACAAAGACCACAGGTAAATAAACCACAAAGATGGGAATAAACCAGCACAAAAAGGATGAAAACAACCAAAACCAGAATGCCTCTCCTCCTCCAAGGGATCACAATTTCTTACCAGCAAGGGAACAAAGCTGGATGGAGAATTGAGTCTGATGAATTAACAGAAACAGGCTTCAGAAAGTGGGTAATAAGAAACTTCTCTGAGCTAAAAGAACATGTTCTAACTCAATATAAAGAAACTAAGAACCTTGAAAAAACGTTTGACGAAATACTAACGAGAATAAACAGCTTAGGGAGGAACATAAATGAATTGATGGAGCTTAAAAACACAACGTGAGAACTTCGAGATGCATACACAAGTTTCAAGAGCTGAATTGACCAAGCAGAAGAAAGGATATCAGAGGTCAAAGATCAACTCAATGAAATAAAACGAGAAGGCAAGATTAGAGAAAAAAGAGTAAAAAGAAATAAACAAAGCCTCCAAGAAATATGGGATTATGTGAAAAGACCTAATCTACGTTTGATAGGTGTACCTGAATGTGATGGAGAGAATGAATCCAAACTGGAAAATACTCTTCAGGATATTATGCAGGAAAACTTCCCCAACCTAGCAAGGCAAGCCAATATTCAAATACAGGAAATACAGAGACAACCACAAAGATATTCCTCAAGAAGAGTAACCCCAAGGCACATAATCATCAGATTCACCAGGGTTGAAATGAAGGAGAAAATGCTAAGGGCAGCCAGAGAGAAAGGTCAGGTCACACACAAAGGGAAGCCCATCAGACTCACAGCAGATCTCTCAGCAGAAACCCTACAAGCCAGAAGAGCATGGGGGCCAATATTCAACATCCTTAAAGAAAAGAACTTTCAACCTAGGATTTCATATCCAGCCAAACTAAGTTTCATAAGTGAAGGAGAAATAAAATCCTTTAGGAACAAGCAATTACTCAGAAATTTCATCACCATCAGTCCTACTTTACAAGAGCTCCTGAAAGAAGCACTAAACATAGAAAGGAACAACCAGTACCAGCCACTCCAAAAACGTACCAAATGGTAAAGAGCATCAACACAATGCAGAAACTGCACCAACAGGCAAACAGCTAGTATCAAAATGGCAGGATCAAATTCATGCATAACAACATTAACCCTAAATGTAAATGGGCTAAATGCCCTAATCAAAAGACACAGACTGGCAGATTGGATAAAAAGCCAAAACCCATTGGTGTGCTGTATCCAGGAAACTCATCCCACATGCAAGGATACACATAGGCTCAAAATAATGGGATGGAGGAAGATTTACCAAGCAAATGGAGAGCAAGAGAAAGCAGGAGTTGGAATCCTAGTCTCTGATAAACCAGACTTTAAACCAATAAAGATCAAAAGAGACAAAGAAGGACATTACATAACGGTAAGGATCAATGCAACAAGAAGAGCTAACAATCCTAAATATATACACCCCCAATACAGGAGCACCCAGATACATAAAGCAAGTTCTTAATGACTTACAAAGAGACTTAGACTCCCACACAATAATAGTGGGAGACTTTAACACTCCACTGTCAATACTAGACAGATCAATGAGATGGAAAAAGGATATCCAGGACTCGAACTCAGGCCTGGACCAAGCAAACCTAATAGACATTTACAGAACTCTCCACCCCAAATCCACAGAAAAAACATTCTTCTCAGCACCACATCACACCTACTCTAAAATTGACCACATAATCAGAAGTAAATCACTCCTCAGCAAATGCAAAAGAATGGAAATCATAAACAGTCTCTCAGACCACAGTGTAATCAAGTTAGAACTCAGAATTCAGAAACTAACTCAGAACCACACAGCTTCATGGAAACTGAACTGGCTCTTGAATGTTGACTGGATAAACAATGAAATGAAGGCAGAAATAAAGATGTTCTTTGAAACCAACGAGAACGAAGACACAACATACCAGAATCTCTGGGGCACATTTAAAGCAGTGTCTAGAGGAAAATGTATAGCAATAAATGCCCACATGAGAAGCA
>PVKP010030581.1:0-27794 GCA_004027715.1 Plecturocebus donacophilus
TGCTCTCACCTCCACCAAAGCCATCATTAGCTCTCCTTCTTCCCAAGTGTGTTCTGTCCTTTTCCCGAGAGTTGGGAAGTAATCAGGTATTTTGGGCTTATAAAATCTCCTGCTGGGTTGTCAGCATAGGAGCCAGAAAAATAAAAGAACATGCCGAGCAATGTGAAGAAAAAGACAAGATTTAATTACCCCTTCTGCTTGCTTATTTCAGAAGGTATTGGAAGCTCGTACCTCTGTGCATAATACGAAGCCAATTTAGCATCGTAACGTCTGCTTAAGCAAATTACAATAAGTGAAGAAAATATGGCAATCAGGAATAAAATGTTCCTGGGGGCTGTCTTTGATGGGTGCTTTAGAAGAAATGTCACTAAAACAAAAATATTTCTGAAGCCTGGTTGGCGAGCATCACTAATAATGCAGTTTGCTGGTCAGGTAACTTCATAAATCTCAGTAACCAAGACACTCTGTCTTTCCACCTAAATTATCCCACCCTAGCTATGAATCAGTAGCAACTGTTGACCTGAATCGTCACCAGTCAAAGATAGCCAAGCCACCTTCTACAGAGGGCAGCAGCTTTGGGAAGCTCTTGTCTTGGACAAACCCCCATTCTCTTGGAGATGCTCTTGGTGCAAACCAGAGAAAAGAGAGTGTTTATGCAGTGCTGAAGAACATAGTAATAATTACCCTTGATTTCCTCCACACCAAGAATTCAAAAATATCTTAAATCGTTTCACGCAACATCCTCCCCACCTCCAAATACAAAACAAAAACCTTCTAACAAAGCATAGCACTGTTTCAATGCCTAGTGATATGGTTTGCTTCTGTGTCCCCACCCAAATTTTTTCTCAAATTGTAATCCCCATGTGTCAAGGGAAGGACCTGTAATCCTTACCCATAGAGGGAAGGAGGTGATTGGATCATGGGGGCGGTTCCCCCATATTGTTCTTATGATAGTGAGTGAGTTCTCAGAAGATCTCTGATGGTTTTAGAAGTGTTTGAGATTTCCTCCTTCACACACGCTCTCTCTCACCATGTAAGAGGTGACTGCCTCCCCTTCTGTCATGATTGTAAGTTTCCTGAGGCCTCCCCAGCCACGCAGAACTGCGAGTCAATTAAACCTCTTTCCTTTACAAATGATCTAGTCTAGGGTATTTCTTTATAGCAGTGTGACAATACACTAGCATGAGAATAAGGATTGAGGCATATCCATGACACTGTCTGAAGGTAAAATTCTCCCCCAGAACTGAGTTCAGAACACTTTTTTTGTTTCCTTTATTCTGGTTGTGTTCTCTTGGGTCTCTAGATCCGGTAATATTTCACTATGACTTCTATCAGTGCATTTGCAATGAAATTTTATTCCAACCAAAGCAGAATGTCTCCTGCCATTTGCTCCAGGAGAATTTGATTAATCATTTATTCTAAAACTGAAACTGAACCAGAAACAGCAAAAATGTAGGGTAGGGATTTGGAGTGAGAAGTGATAATCGTTAAGGCCTGTAGGAGAATCACTTCATGAAGTACACAGAATGCTTCTTATTTTTGTTTTATTGCTTTTAAAATTTATATTTATTTTTTGAGATGGAGTCTCATTCTGTCACCAGGCTGGAGTGCAGTGGCATGATGTTGGCTCACTGAAACCTCTGCCTCCCAGGTTCAAGAGATTCTCCTGCCTTAGTCTCCCAAGTAGCAGGGACTACAGGCACGTGACACCACACCCAGCTAATTTTTGTATTTTTAGTAGAGATAGGGTTTCACTGTGTTGACCAGGATGGTCTCGATCTCTTGAACTTCTTTTTTACTTTAAGTTCTGGGATATATGTGCAGAACGTGTAGGTTTGTTATACAGGTATACATCATCTAGGTTTTAAGCCCCACATGCACGAGGTATTTGTCCTAATGCTCTCCCTCCCCTTGTCCCCCGCCCCTCAACAGGCCCCGGTGTGTGATGTTCCCCTCCCTGTGTCCATGTGCTCTCACTGTTCAACTCCAACTTATGGGTGAGAGCATGTGGTATTTGGCTTTCTGTTCCTGTGTTAGTTTGCTGAGAATGATGATTTCCAGCTTCATCCATGTCCTTGCAAAGAACATGAACTTATCATAGAATGTTTTTTAAAGAGCAGCCTTAGAAATCAGAATTAGAAAAAATTAGGAATGGGAAGGAACAGGAATTCTCCCTAGGTGAGAAAGGCTGAGCACAGTGGGTCTGGGGCCATGTTTCCCGCACTCAGTGCGAGATCCTGGGTCCAGCAGAAGCAGTGGAGGAGACCTCAGGCAGAAGGCTGAAGAACGACTTAATGATAGCAAGTGGCCAGCTATGATCTGGGGACAGAACAAATGAAAACAGGTTGAAAACAGAGCATGAAGATTTCAGGTTAGAGTTGCGTTTCCAGGCAATGTGTGGGTCACTAAGGAGGTTATAGAATCACATCTAGTAGTCTATATTGGCTTCCCCCGTTTTCTCAAATGCTATAGCACTTTCTATATGTATTGCTCTTTTTAATCATATATTCAATTTTGTCTAGCAGTTAAACATTTTTGGTATGTGTTTCTCCTACTGTCATATAAAATTGGCACATGGCCTGGAAGAGTTATGTAATTTTTTGGACAGAGCGCCGTACCTAATCATCCATTCCATCCTTACTAAACCTTTGTGAAATAAGCAGAGCAAATATTATTATTTGCAATTTTCAGATAAAAATGTATATACCGAATTAAGCTAAGTGGTCGGTAAAGAGAGAGGAGGCTGTGACTAGGTCCTGGCTGCCCTAAATCAATGCTGCGTTTTCTAGTCCATGCTGCTGATCTCTTGACAAGCTTGGAGTAAATACTTGCTGGGAAAAGAATGGATCAATGCAATAAGGATCCTACGTAATACAGATCTGATGAGTGAAGACTAATTAGTTTTTTGCTAACCCTATCGGTCTTCAATATTTCATTTGTGATCTGAGATTTAAATATGTAATTTTTAAAAGCATGCCTACTTTCTTGAGGACATCTGCCATCATTTCCTCAATTTTTAGCTCTACTTAAAGTTCTGAAGATGGTAATTAAATATATATAATACAGAGAATAAAAATAAGAACCTAATCTGGCCCTGTGAAATTAGAACTGGAAACATTTTGTTGAGTCGATATAGTTGCCAATAAATTATTGCTCCCAGTGGAATTTTTAAAAATTAGTTTTTAAAAATTTTAAAGTGCAACTTTAAATATCTTAGTAAATTTGCTTGTACCTCTTCCCCAGAGAGATTATAATTTAATGTACTGGCACCTACTCTCATGACATTCTTGGGCAAAGAATATGCATGTTCTTTTTAAATGTAATTGCTGTATTTTAGATATATACTTCAATACTACCTTACACATTTCTTCCCCTCTGGGTTTTTTTTTCTTTCAGATCCACTGCACAGTCATTTCTTCAATAACATGTATTTTTGTCATTGTCACTTTTTACTTCTTTTCTCTTAATCACTTTTGATCTTCCTTTCTTGATTCTCATTTCTGTTGTCTACCTGCTGTTGGTATCTAGACACTTCATACTGAATTCAGATTTTTCTGGCAGGTTATTCTGAGAGCTTTGCTATTTCCATAGAAACCCAACTTCAAACCAAACTTCGCTCCCAGTTTTTTAATTGTTACATCCTATGAAAGTCTGTTCTAATTACATTTTCACTGGTGTCCCAATTAACAACAAATATACCTGGATCGACCCCATTATTTCAAGGTGAAACCACGTGTTGCTGATGGCAGAGAAAAGATTAAAAGAAAAGGCTCCAGTTATAAGGAAAAAATAAGACATATGCAGAAATAATTTCTGAATTTTGAATGGTGTATTTTTTTTTTTTTGAATCAGAGTCTTACTTTGTTACCCGGGTAGGAGTACACTGGTACGATCTTGGCTCACAGCAACTTCTGCCTCCCGGATTCAAGCAATTCTTTCACCTAAGCCTCCTGAGCAGCTGGGACTACAGACGTGCACCACTACACATGCCTAATTTTTGTATTTTCATAGAGACAGGATCTCACTGTGTTGACCAGGCTAGTCTCAAACTCCTGACCTCAAGTAATCTGCCCGCCTGGGGGGCCTCCCAAAGTGCTGGGATTACAAACATAAGCCACTGCACCCAGCCAAACGGTGTAATCTTTTAGGCAACATTTCATACAATCCAGTTTCAGTGTAATAGTAGAATTACAGTGTGTAGTCTAGGGAAATGGGGATTAATCTGACTTGAATGCTATTTTATTATTATTTCTAGGCATAATTTGAAGACAATGAAGTTTGTCACCCTATGGTTTCACTCCATTTTCACAGACTTTCTTTTTCCATCCCATTCTGTGAACTCCCTCATATGTCCTTTGTTTTCACCCTGAAACCTGCTTTTGATGAAATATCTTGTGAAGAGGACCCTGCTAAGGAAATCGCTGTAATTTATGTGTAGTCAGTGGTAGTGTGCTGTATCATTCTTCTCAGGGTCATGAGACAGCAACGTTCTTAGAAGGTTATTTTAGAATGAGTACAAATAAAAACAGATTGAAAATGTAGAAGGAAATATTTAGGTCATAGGTGAAGTGCACCTCAAGACAACAAAGTCAGGTAATATAATGGATATTACTATAGTGGATATTTAAAGCTGAAGCTGCAGATCTCACCCAAGCTCTAAGTGAGTGGCTTCCCCACAGACCTGGTGGTCATGGTGTCTATTCTCAATGGCCATTAATTGACATTTCTTAGTCATTTGCCTGAAGACTTTCTATGATGTCATCTTCTGGAAGTTTTATAAGTTTTTGTTTTACATTTAGGTCTATTATCCATTTTGAGTCCATTTTTGTGAATGGTGTAAGGCAGGGGTGTCCAACCTTTTGTCTTTCCTGGGCCACATTGAAAGAAAAATAATTGTTTTGGGCCACACATAAAATACACTAACACTAAAGATAGCTGAATAGCAAAAACAAAACAAAACAAAAGAAAAGACCTCTTAATGTTTTAGGAAAGTTTATGAATTTGTGTTGGGCCACATTCAAAGCTGTCCTGGGTTTCATGCAACCTACAGGCTGTGGATTGAGCAATCTTGATGTAAGGTCTGTGTCTGGATTTGTTTTTTGTATGTGGATATCCAGGTGTTCTGGTGTCACTTGTTGAAAAGACCAACCTTTCTCCATTAAATTGCCTTTGTTCCTATGTGAAGGATCATTTGTGTGGGTGTATTTCAGGGCTCTTTCTTCTGCTCCATTATCTATTTGTCTATTCTTTTACCAATATCACACTGTCTTGATCATTGTAGTTTACAGTAAGGCTTTAAGTCTGTCCTAAACATTGTTCTTCAACACTGTGTTGGATATTCTGGGTCTCTTGCTTTTCAATATAAACTTGAGAACCAGTTTGTTGATAGCCACAATGCAACTTACTTGGATTTTAATAGGAATTGCATTAAATCTGTCAATTAATATGGAAGGAACTGATGTTTTAACAATATTGAGTATTTCTATTCATCAATATGGGATATTTTTTCATTTATTTAGATAATCTTTGACTACTTTCATCACAATTTATATTTTTTTCATTTAGATCTTATAAATATTTTGTTAGATTTATACTGAAGTTTTTTTTTTTCTGGTGTTAGTATATAGTATTGTGGCTTTAATTTCAAAGTCCAATTTTTCAGTGTTGGTATTTAGAAAACAATTGATTTTGTATATACATAAACAAAACATATATACACAAATATATAAATATAATATATATACACAAATATATATATACAAACGTATACATACAAAAAATACATATATGTGTTTGAGACAGAGTCTGGCTGTGTCACCCAGGCTGGAGTAATGTGGTATGCTCTTGGCTCACTGCAACCTCTACCTCCTGGGTTCAAGCAATTCTCCTGTCTCAGCCTCCTAAGTAGTTGGGATTACAGGTGTGTGCTATCATGCCTGACTAATTTTTATATTTTTAGTAGAGACAGGGTTTCACCATGTTGGCCAGGCTGGTCTCAAACTCCTGACCTCAGGTGATCTGCCTGCCTCAGCCTCTCAAAGTGCTGGGATTACAGGCATGAGCCACCATGCCTGGCCTAATTTTTGTATATTAATCTTACATTCTGAAACCTTGCTGTAAGCATTTATTAGTTCCATGAGGCTGTTTTTCCTTGTTGTTGTTTTTCATTCTTTGATGTTTTTTATTGAGAAAATTGTTTCATCCGTCAGCAAAACTATTTTATTTCTTTCTTCTTAACCTGAATATACTTTAATTCATTTTCTTGTCTTATTGCATTGCCGAGGATTTCCAGTATGGTATTGAAAAGGAGTAGTGAGCAGGGACGTTCTTGTCTTGTTCTTGATCTTAGTGGAAAAGTGTTTAGTTTTATCACAAGATTTTTAGCAGATGAAATTAAGATGTATTATAAGCATTCGACCGTGCTAAGTGTTCTGGGTAATATACATTTTAGTTCTATTCTTAAACCATTTACACTTTGGCAAAAAAATAAATAAAATAGAGAATATAACAATCCAGACAATGATGTATTCTCCCTGCCAACCCCCCCATCACGATACTGTTTGCTGAAACCCTCTCGTACTCTGATGGCAGCAATCAAAAATTATTCGCTTTGCTCAACCTCCGTGCTCCTTCTGCCCTGTAATCTGTGAGTCTCAATATCTCAATACTTCTAAGATTTTTAACTCAATTTCTTCATCAAGTGTTTCCTGAATGTTGCCGGCTTT
Source organism: Plecturocebus donacophilus (assembly GCA_004027715.1). NCBI lineage: Eukaryota > Metazoa > Chordata > Mammalia > Primates > Pitheciidae > Plecturocebus > Plecturocebus donacophilus. Next base: position 6,726 of record PVKP010030581.1, read on the forward strand.
TCTCGTCTCCATTTCAGATTTCTAGTTTTTTTTCCTTCTGTATCCTCATTCTCTTACTACTCACTTTCTTCTCTCTCGCCTTAGAGGAAATAATCCTTCTCTTTTCCACCTATATTTCCTTTAAGTACTTTACTTCATCCTCAGAATCTTTATCCACCAATTATTCTCTTTTTTTTTCTTTTTTCCCTGTTATATTATTTCTCCCCTATAAAAAAACAAAAGGGCTTTTCCTGACTTTATTTTTTATATTGTTCAGTATAACAAACTTTATTCAACATCCAGCTCCATAAAATTTGGCCATTATTTTCTCACTTCAGCCACTACTATTATTCATAAGGTGTCTCTTGATAATTAATTTTTTCTCCTGTGACTCTACTAAAATCACTTATCAAATTGGACTGTCTCTTCCCCAGAGCAAGCCAGTCTTATTGTCTTCGAGCTTCTGTAAATTTGACATGACTAGATGTACTTTGATTCCAACACTCTTCTGGACACCTTTCCTTTTTAAGGTTTTTATCAAAATATATTTTTATGGCTATACTTCACTATTATTGCTTCTTATGGATTTCTTTTTCTATATTCTTAATGTAGGTTTTTGCAGAATTCCGGCTTTCACCTGCTCTTTGTCTCAACCTTCTTCCTTGACGTCGGGATGTCTTTCAGGCAGAAGATTGTATTCAGCCTCCCTCTGTAGATAATTTTTTATACGCATTCCCAGCTCTGGGCTCCTGGACCACAAGGTGTGCTTTTTGAGGTCCACATAGTGTGATGATTGTTTGTACCCTAAGACTCACATTTTTCCTTAAGGGCCTCCTCCTTATCCTCCCACCCCCAATTTTCTTGCTCCTACTAATGGTCCCTCCACTCCCTTGAATACAGGCTTAAGACATTTTATTCACCTTTGAATTTGTTCTTCCCAGTGACTTGCTGCCTTGGAATATTTCAAACCTCTAATATCCCTGCAGCCTTCAAACCGAATGTAGTTTGTCTCTAATCTTTAAAATGTCACAATACTAGTATTCCATTCCTATGACTTTTTCAGTAGTTTTGAAATAGAGACCTCCATTGTTATGTTACAAACTACTCTAAAATATGTACAGATTCTTAATCCTTTTTTATAATTTCAGTATTCATTACTGAAAGCATATGGCAGGTACTCAAAAAATATTTGCTAAATTAAATGGAACTAAACTGCCTTTGATTTCTTTTTCTTAATCATTTCCTTTTGTAACTGGAATCTCATTATTAAAAGAAATCAACAACATTTTTGCATTTTATCAATTTTTATATTTTTATTCTCTCTGAAGTCTTAATTAAGGAAGCAGAATGTCTTGCAGTCATTTAGGAAATTAACGAAAGCTGGCAATTTGCCACTGTGCTTGGCAGTTTGAACTATAAGACAAAAATTTAAAAAATAAAGTAAAAAGAAACAGCCCCACTGTTACTAAAGGCTAAGCTGTGTGTTAGGGACTTAATTTAATCATGCACGTATTATAGTATTGCTCTGTTCGAAAAGGAATTTTTACTCAGCGTTTCCTGTTTTAGTCTCCCATGACTTTTGGTATAGATACCTTTGGGGCCGAGCATTCTCATGCTTGTTCTCAGTGCGGTCTGATCAGTGCTGAAGTAATAGGGCTAAAAAGTGTTATTTCCTATTGCTTTGTGTTGGGAATAACAGATATGCTAATTGCCCTGATCTGGTCACTATGTATGATATGCATCAAAACAGCACTGTGGACCCCAATAATGTGTATAATGATTATGTGTCCATTAAAAAACATTTGAAAGCAATGTTTTAAAAATGATGGCATTAAAATTTTTGCTCTGAGTTGTTGTTGGATAAAGCAACAAGATTTACAAAAATCTGGTGATGGCCTGGTGTCGTGTCCAAACATTCTGGAAGGCACAGTGAAGACGGTCCTGGATCTGCCCAGACAGCCTGAGGACGTGTCTCTCGAGGGGGCATCAGCTCAGACCCAGCCACGCAGTCTTGTTCAACAGCCAAGAAAAGCTACTCAGAAGCGCAGATGGCCAACGATGGCTTCTGGGGTGCAAGTCCACTGCTGAGATAGGGGTCCTTGGGAGCCACGTTTTATAAAAATGAGCTACCTGTGAGGAGGCCCTCTGTGGGTCCCACATCCGAGTCCCAAAACGGTAGCTCTCAAGCCAGGCTCAGATGTGGGCTTTGATCTCAAGTTCTTGGCCCCAAGAGTGCTTTTCACATCATTGTCCCAAGCAGAATTTTATTGTATTTTGTCTTATATTTACTTTTTTATATAGTCATGTTTATTTTAGAGAAATCAGAAGCCAAGCGTCTGGTTGAGATGGAAGATTGGTAGCACGGAGTTTTGAATAAAGGAATGGAAGAGCCTCTTTGAAGTGTGGTGGAGGAGTGGAGGCAATCCATGGGTGCTGGAAGCCCGCTGTGTTGGTGGTTCTGGGGTTTGGCTGAGCGGAGAGGGAGCTAATTGTGGGGAAGCCAGTGGTCTGGGCCACGTAAGCAAAATGGAAGAGTCATTACTGAATTTGCCTAAGTCTAGGGCTTTTGTATAGAGGTACATGTATATGACATTCACGGGAGGTACTGCCTTTCTTCCGATTTTCCTGTCCCACGAGTAGAAGTTATCTCACCCAAGGGTACACTGCTACTGGCAAGTCTGCACAAGAATGTCATCTCTGTGTCCTGGTAACATTTAAAAAAGGAGAGGGTATAGGTATAATATATTTCATTGTGCCTACTATGTAAAGTCATGTAACTATGATTGTTTTACATATACATATGTGTGTGTGTGTGTGTGTGTGTGTGTGTGTGTGTAAAACTCTGAGGATAAAGCCATTTAGTTTCTTGGTTTTATGACATGAACAAACAGTACTAAAAATTCCCAGGCAGAATTTTAAACATAAGCTGGATACCAACATTTGAAAAATCATAAAGTTTCAGATAAAACTATGGATTCCTGGCTTCTTCTGAGAAAGTTGTGTAACCGGCACACACACTCACTGGGTGGCTGCAGGTGGAGCACGTTTAACCCCTTCTCACTGGGCTGTCACTCACAATGGTCCTCATCACTGAGCTGAGAACAGGCTCCCCATCTTCACTGCACACACTGTCCACCTAAACCCATGGTCTGCATGCTTCTGCGGGCACCAAGGGTTGCCACTCCTGGTTTATGTCCTAGGAATCACGTGGGGGTTACCATAGTATCTCAATGAAGTCTCAGTCATTGAAGGATGGGTTTATTTTTAGGTTGAGGAAAAACAATTGAATGGAGTAACAACCAACTACAGCTCAGTTGGAAGAAACAACCACTTATGTGTCTATGTGACTCAAAATTCAACAAATAGTTCTTATGCACAGCACATGTTTAACACCAGATTGTCTCAGTTGGATATTCTTTGTCTTCAAAAATATTGCACACAGACAGTATGTCATCTCTGGGGAGATAGAGATAAATTAGGTGGGGTTTCTGACTACTTTCATTAGATTCACTAGAAATTTTCTACGATTTCTAGTGGTTAATCTACTAGAGATTCACTATGATTTTGCATCAGAACCCTTGTTCCTGCATGGACTGTGAGAGGTCTGTGAGATTTTAGGAAAGTTCTGCTCATTTCTTTGAGGGTCATTTATTTTTTCGTCACATGAAAAACAGAAACAGGTCCACTTGTCTTAACAAGTGGTGGTAAGGACCGAAGATCATACATACGTGAAGAGTCACGTGGAGTAAGCGTCAAAGGAAAAAACTGCTCATTTTTGTCCTCCTGAATATTATTGTCGAGATAATTCCTGGAAAGCAGGTAATGGATCTTTATGGGAGGAGGCACTCTAATACATACATGTAGATCACCTCAAATTATTTTGAAATCTAAACACAGTGAGTAAAAGAGCACCTGCGTACAAACACATGAATTTAAGAAATATGTAGATAAAGAAGGTTTCATGGGGAACTGGGTTTAGGAAGATTACAGTAAAAGATGAGCAAACTGGCCAGGCGCAGTGGCTCACACCTGTAATCTCAGCACTTCAGGAGGCCAAGGTGGGTGGATCATGAGGTCAGGAGATCGAGACCATCCTGGTCAACATGGTGAAACCCGTTTCTACAAAATATACAAAAATTAGCCGGGTACGGTGGTGGCAGGCGTTTGTAATCCCAGCTACTCAGGAGGCTGAGGCAGGAGAAGTGCTTGAACTGGGAAGTGGAGATTGCAGTGAGCTGAGTTCAGGCCACTGCATTCCAGCCTGGCAACAAAGCAAGACTCCATCTCAAAAAAAAAAAAAAAAAAAAAAAAAAAAAAAGATGGGCTAACCAAGTGAGAGCAAACATGAGCCTTGAGATGAGGGCCTGAGTGGCCTGGGGCCTCCTGGATGTGAGCTGAGTCCTCTTCCCAGAATCTGTACCTTGGAACGTGTCCTCGGAAAGACTGTTGAATGAGAAGGCTGAAGGGTGGCTGGGAGTGAGGGTCAGAGAACACATGGAAATGAAGAGCCCAGTGAAAAATGTCTGTCTTCACTTTTATTTTTTAAGGTTGACCTTGATTATCTTCCAGAGATACTGGCTAAAACCTTGCAATGAAAAAATATGGAATTCTTCTTACATTGGTTGCTGAACCATTACAAATATCCTCCAAGGTAACCGTTTTGTCTTTCAACTCCCTCTTATTCTGATTTATAGAACTGGACAGTGATAGATGGGTCGGCGGAGTGACCGTGAAGGTCTCTAATCCTACAAGCATCTTGATTTCCAAGGGGACTGGCTGGGTCTGAGGGTGTGTCAGGTTCCCAGGCCGCCACTTCTCCTAAGGGTGCTGAGTGCGTGTCAATAATGCAATTACAAAGTCTTTGGTCCCTGCTGTCTGTGAGATCCAAATCTTAGGAGAAAAACATCTACTTTTGATATGTTTCACCAAGTTAGTTCTTTGAAAGCTGGTTGTGGGAAATAGGACTTAATGAGATGCCTCCTTCGGAGCCCTGCTAAAGAAGATCAAAGGCTCTGAGTCCGGGCCATGACACCCCTCCTGAAGCTGAATTCAACTCCCAGGGCCTGCCTTAAGCTCTTTGGAGGTCACTGAGTCACCAGATGTGATGTCGTGAGTCTGGGACCTGGTCCCATGTCCCTCACACGCAGCAGCGTCGGGAGCAAGGCCACAGGCTTTGAGGACAGCCCATCCTGCGCTCACGTTTTGTATCTGCGACTGTGGATGGCTTTGGCTATCTCAACTCTTTTGCAAAATGTTTAACTTTTCTTCTGGAAAGTGAGCCCCTCAAAGGAAGGGGCCCATTTTTGAATCTTTAAAGCTTTAGATATTCGATATTGGGTGAGTTCCTGATTGATGGAGGAGTGAGCCACCTCTTCTTGTCGGGGTACAGGGAGGCCGATTCTTACTGTTCCTGGCAGCCCACTGTGCGGCTGGCCACGGTGCGGGCGCAGGACTCACATGCAGTCCTGCTCACCTCTGCAAAGGCATTGTGAGGCTAGCACCACCGCATCTTCCAAAAGTCAGGTTTGGTTTTAGGCAGAATCAAGAACTTGCCAGTAAAGGGGGTAGAGGAGGGGAAATTCAAGCCTGTCAATGTCTTGGGGGCTGGTGTTTGAAAATGGCTGATCATGCCCACCACGTGGTGACCCCTGTGCCTGGCAATAATAAACAGTGAGAGCATATGGAAAGATCCTCAGGTTCTAGGCAGAAGATGAAAATGCTCCAAGAGTGGCCCAGAATGGAGTCTACAGAAAATTGGGGCACTGGCCTGGTCCAAGTTGGTGAAATGAAGAAGAGAGAAGACAGGTGCTGATAGCCAGATAACTGTACATTCATTCGCCCCCACCTCAAAATAACATCAGCTTTCAATGCCTCATCCACAGAGAAACAGTGCAGCTTTTCCTTCAGTCGGTTTGTAATATCTGCTTTTTATCTTGTCATGTAGCAGGAATAGCATTCGTGGCTTTGCAGTAATATATTTACAATAAATGTCTCCTGCCATTTTCAAATGTCTCAGGATCACGATGACATTTGATCACCTCCGGATGACATTAATTACTTCGTTGAGACCGAAGTCATGAGCGTCATCCAGGCCTATTCTCTATTCTATAGAGTTTTAGTTTTCACGAAGACTTCTGCTTTTTCTCCTCTGTTGCAAATGTTTATTTTACTTCCCAGCAATGTGCAGGGAAGAGCTCACTCACGGGCTTATTTTAAGTTGCTTACTACTGTGTGTTCTGAGAGTTGCTTCCTTCCTCTTCTGTGAGGCCAGCACCATGCAGCAACCTTTTACTGTTTATAGTAAATGAGGGCACACGTACGTTTTGGGACCAAACCTTCTGCAGTCAGTTTGGTTTGCATTTGAGGCAAATTTCAAGCTGAATTTTTTTTTAATGGCATGCATGTGAAAAGCTACTTATTCATGTTGACAGGGACCGCACTGCTGAGGAAAAATGCTCATCTGGTTCCTGGTGTCACCAGCACCACAACGCAAATGGCCATAAAAGAAAAACCTCAAAAGTGAATCTTAAAGCACCACCCCTGGATGCAACCTTATCAGTGTATTACCTTGTAAAGCACACCTACTGCAAATGCGCAAAATCCGGTGATTGTTAGGCAAACTGATGCAACTGTGACCTGTCATGATGTGTAATACACTGATGATGAGACTGTGGTCATTAGCATCAAAATCACAAACATTTGTCTAAAACATCCTGAGTTGGTAAACAGCTTGCTTTCCCTCATCACAGAAGTATTTGTCCATGTCATTAATAATTGCTTACTACTAGGCTGAGCTGCTTCTCCCTGCTTGGGATGGGAGGCCTGTGTGGCAGAAGCCAGACATCTAACTAAGCATGTCTCTGATTTTCCTTAAATGATCCGTGTGCTGAAGAGAGCTGCTGGGGGCCAGGGCAGACCCCACTGAGTAAGCCTGCTTGCTGATCTTCACCCACGTTCTCCTGGAGACCTGCTCAATATGTCCTGAAAGCCATTGAGTTCAGTGCCTGGGGAGGAAAGTGGTCTTTATCCCCCGGCTTTTCCCTTGGGTACCTTATCCTCTCGTTTTGGATTCGCCCTGATCTTCACCAGCACATCTGCCCCTCACTTTGCCCTGTAGCTTTCCCCTAGTCCATGCACAATGAAGCGACCCCCGCCACCTTCTCAGAACCTCGACCTAGGGACTCCCGTGGTAGGTCTCTAGGAAGGGTGGACCAGGGCACAGCACGGACATCGGGATGGCTCTGCAAGTCACCTGTGACAGTGAGAAATCATCAAGCGTCCTGCTGAGCCACCCTCAGTTGGTAGCTCATGGGTTATGAGTCTGAAAATTAAGGAAAAATGTTAGAAGAAAAACAACAGAACACAGGACCCTGGTGAAGATATCGGGCCTCCCAGAGGTTAAAAACATAATCATTGCCACTGCGGTGAGAGCTGTGAGGGGTGATTCTGATCAAAGTGGCCAACATTGGCTTTAATTCACACTTGGCTAAGGCAGTTACTAGTGAAGGATCACTTTATTCAGGTGGCCCTGTGACTTGAGGTTGGGTGAAAGGGCCTTTGTGTGTGGTGAGAGGCAGCAGCTAAGCCTGCTGAGCACTCCATGTGTGTGCCACCCTGTTTCATCCTTAAAACAACCCACCCTACAGATAGGCAAATGGAGAATGGCATCATTTGCCCAGCATAGCCCGGGAAGTAAGGAGGAGAGCCAGGCATCACAGCCAGGCATGACTCTAAAATGTGCTTCTCTTAACTCTACGATCCTTTGCCTGTAGTGGTGGCTGAGAAGGCTCGAGCGTGGCCGCTGTTAGCTAAAGAGACAGACACTCTGGAAAGCAGCATGCGATGTTGGGTCATCATAAAGCTAACAGGACTTGACAGTGTTACTCATTTAATTCCCATGACTTTTTGGAATGAATATTCTTACTATTCCCTATGGTATAGGTGCAAAAACTCAGAGAAGTAGATTAATCACAGCCATGATAAGAAAGGCTCCTGCTCTGTGTGCTTGCCTGCTGCAGATAGGGAGGCGTACACCATTTCCATTTTTCCAGAGAACGTCACTGGACAGAGAGGCCAGTCACCAACCCCGTCTTTTCTTCCTTCCGAGCTCAGAGCTGTATTCCAAGAACCTCTTACAGTTAGGCATGACATGGGACTGGGTCCTGTCTGCTTAATGTAGGAAGAAGGAATGTGTAACATTTCCAGGTTTGAGTCAACAAACCCCCGATGAGAAATGCCACATACTTTCCTCACCTGCTACTTTGGTGTAGTAGAGTTTGGTGAGTGGACAGCCACAAGGGGAGATGCAGAGGAAAAGAGGGAAGAAGCCTGGATCCCCGAGTCACTGCCTGGAGGGGAGCACCTGCTAGTTCAGAGCCCTTGCTTCAGACACGATATGAACAAGAAATACATTCCACAATTGGGATCTGCTAAGATTTTGGAGTTTATTTATTATTGTGGCCATCTTCCTTTAACCAATGCAGCCATACAGTCAATCATCTGTGATTTGAAAATAAGTTAGCCAGATGCAGGCTTGTTCCCAACCACCTCACTGAAATAAGCAAAATAGAATAAACAGCACAGTCATGAGTTGAGTGAAAAAAAAGAGAACGTAACTAGCAAACTAATGTAAAACCAAAGCATTATGTTTTTCTTCAAGATTAGAAAACTTGTCACTAATAAAGTAACAATAATGATTATTCACAGTTTTAATTCTATGGATGAGAACTGAGCTTGACTTCGTTTGCTCTCCATAACACCCTTTATAGTGAGTACGACGCTATCCCAGAGTTACAGATGAGGACACCAGTGCTCGGCGAGGTTAGGTAGACAGGCCACGGTAATACACCAGCAGAAGAAAGAGCTGTTCGTAAAACCCTGATGCACTGATGGCAAACAATGCACATACACACAGGCACTTTGGGGGACATTGTTTTTTTCTCTCTTCTCTTCTTTCTCCTTCCTTCCTTCCTCTTTCCCTTCCCTTCCTCCCTCCCTCCCTCTGTCCTGCCTTTCTCCCTCCCTCCCTCTCTCCTTTCTTTCTTTCCTTCTTTCTTTTCTTTCTTTCCTTCTTTCTCTTTCTTTCTCTTTTTCTTTCTTTCTTTTCTCTCTCTTTCTTTTCTTCTTTTCTTTTCTTTTCTTTTCTTTTTTTTCCTTTTTTCTTTTCTCTCGCTCTGTTGCCCAGGCTGAAATGCAGTGGCATGATCTCACCTCACTGGAACCTCCGCCTCTTGGTTTCAAGTGATTCTCCTGCCTCAGGCTTCTGAGTAGCTGGGATTACAGGCGTGCGCCACCATGCCCGGCTAATTTTTGTATTTTTAGTAGAGATGGGGTTTCACCATGTTGGCCAGGCTGGTCTCAAACTACTGACCTCGTGATCTGCCTGCCTTGTCCTCTGAATGTGCTGGGATTACAGAAGTGAGCCACTGCGCCTGGCCTGGGTGACATTTCTGACCACGGCTGTTACCAGCCCCAGCCTAGGAAGAGTTTAACATAGAATGTGCCAAGAGCGAACCATGAGGAAGTGGGATCTGCTCCAGACTGTGGCTAAAGAGATGGTGGTCTGTAGTGAGGAAGGCCTTTCCTGCAGAAGTCAGATGTGTGAGTGTTTGTGCACATGTTCATGTGTGTGTGTGTGTCCTCTGTTCACAGTTATCAGGTCCACGTGCTTCGTGCTTGTGTCTGTGCATGGGTTCGTGTATGTGCACTCGTGTGGGTCCCATGTTCACAGTTATTGGGCCAATCTGTAAAATCTCTGTCCATAGTGTTGTTTAGTTTTCCAACTAATTTATTTTCTGAAGCCATCGTCTAAAAAGCAAAACAAAACAAAACAAAAGGAAAACTTCTTCCAGGATTGGAAGCCATGCACTCTCAAACTAAATTTATGAAAATCCCTAGAATGGGAATTATTAGAGTCTGCTCCACACCTACCATCTTGACAGGAATAGGAACTAAAATCCTAACTGAAGAGGAAATGTATTTGCTTCAGATGTTTCTAAATGAAGTATAGCATTATTGCTGTGGATGAGAGCCTTAGGCTATGTGCTAAGAAGGTAGGGAACTTAACCTAAATGTCCCATGTCCACATGGCAGTTACAGGTCAGTGAAGCACATGCTTTAAAATATAAAGATGACGCAGTTGTTTGAGGACAGGATGTCCCGACTGCAGCCATCTGCACCAGTTAACACACTCATGCCATGAGATGTCCTCATTCATGTGTTGCTGCCTTAATAACATAACAGATATTATTTTAGGAGTGAAAGCAAATAGACGTGTACTATTTAATCATGTTTTGTACAAAAATGTTTTGTTTAAAAATAGATATGGGATCTTGCTATGTTGCCCAGGCTGGTCTCAAACTCCTGGGTTCAAGAGATCCTCCCACCTCCCTCTCCCAAAGTGCTGGGATTGCAGGTGTGAGCTACCGTGCCCAGTCAATCTCTGTTTTATTTATTTATTGAGATGGATTCTCCCTCTGTCACCCAGGCTGGAATGCAGTGGCATGACCTCAGCTCGTTGCAGCCTGGGCCTCCCAGGTTCAAGTGATTCCTCTCCCTCAGCCTCTCGAGTAGCTGAGATTACAGTTGTGTGTCACTATCTCTGGCCAATTTTTGTATTTTTACTAGAGATGGGGTTTCACCATGTTAGCCAGGCTGATCTCAAACTCCTGAACCTCAAGTGATTCCCCTCACCTTGACCTCCCAAAGTGCTGGGATTACAGGCATGAGCCACTGCACCCAGTCAATTATCTCTCTCTCTCTCTCTTTTTTTTTTTTTTAAGTAGATGAGAAAACAGAGGAAGCCCTAGAAACCAGCCAAGGCCATTTTATCCTACAGACAAAATTATGAATGAAAGCTGGAGTACACACTCACACTCACACACACACCCACACCCACAACTATTCCTAAAGAAAATTGGAAAGAAAAATCTCTAAACCCAGCCCCTCTAGATGAGATATAAATGGAACCATAGAAAAATAAAACAAGATCATCTATGTTAATGATCAGCGTCAACTCCTCCTTCTCTCCATGGCATTTGCCACACCAGTCATTCTTTGTGATATTAATTCCTCACACTTTCTCAGTGAATGAAAGTAATAGATGAAAATACTCACCAACAGGGAGAGAGATGAACTCAGGGCTTGGCAGCGTGTACCTGTAAAAGGCAATAACCAGAACAAACAGCCTGCCCTAGATCTTCAAGGAGATCCTTTCAATATTGTATGTGACCCTACTGCGAAAATCAAAAAGGAGTGTTATCTAGGCCCTAGAAGGAGGTGCTTAACATGCATTTTCTGCCTGGTGGCCTGATAAGGAGGAAGGAACCTCTTACCTCACAAGAGTGTCCCTCGTGTAAAACAGTGCGAAAATCCTGAGCAGCATGCATGCTTATCTCAGTGAACTATTTAAATCATAATGAAAGAAAGTCACAAGTGAGTCAAGTCAATTTCATATATTCTAGAATCTATGATCCTAGATTGAATCTAGATCTAATATCTGTATTTGGAATCCAGCTTTGGGCTTTCGGAAAACACTAGAATGCAAGCAAGCAAGCAAAACACACCAGTCAATCAATAAACCAACTATGGATAAAAATCCTGGCGAGGGGTGATGGTGGGAAAATTCTGGACCTGGTGGAACTGCAGGCAACTCAGAAGTTCTCTATTCAGAGGGGGAGGAAACCTCCAGATGGACCTCGATGGCTCCCAGGAGTGCATTTGTTTCTTACCCTAAAACAGCAGAGATGAATTCTAAAAAGTAAGAATACCTGAAACCAGATAGGGAGTACAAGTCTGAAGACAGCTGTGATGGCCTGTGGGCCATAGGGGTCCCGGAGGGGCCGGACCTGGCCCCGGACTGCCCAGCAGGCCCTGCACAATGACGGACACCCCTGTGCTGTCCTACGCAGCAGTCGAAGCAGCTTACCCTCGAGCCCTGGGAGCATGGCCAGTGTGATGGCAGGGGGCTGGATTTCAAATCATATTTAATTTAAAATTTTTAAGTGTAAATAGTAGACACAGGGAGCTAGTGGTACTATATCAGAGAGCATCGATACAGACTAATTCTAGTGTATTTAAAACACAAATGTCATAATTAATTTGTATCACGAACCATGATGTACAAAGTGCTCCAGAAAGTGCTTGCCTCACAATATTCTGTTCTGTGGTGTGCAGAGCTGAAATCCACACATTCTTCAAGCTTTTCTTCCATATTTCTGCCAGTCCTGATGCTCTGGAACCTCTGAGCTCTGGAATCAAAACAAAGGCTGGTATTCTTGTGGATGACGTTTAGGGAGATTGGCAGGAAACAGAAAACCATTTGCAGAGCTGACTTGAGTTAAATTCGAGATATCCGTAGCAACCCAACTAGTGTGCATGTAGACATTAAGAAATCTTGTTTCTCTGTGTTAGAATTCAATAATGCAATGCATGCTGCACTGCAGGTAATTCTTTACTTGAAAATAGTCGTTTTTCTACTTTTTGCTCATATAATAGAATTCATGGTCTTTCCTTCCTTTTCTATCCTTCTCATCTTCCTTTTCTTCTTTCTCTTTTTTCTTTCTCTTTCTCCTTCCTTCCTTCCTCTTTCTTTCTTCTTTCTCTCTCTTTTTCTCCCATTCTCCCCTCCCTTTCCTCCCCTTCCCTTCCCTTCACTCTCCTCCCTCTTCCTCTTTCTTTCATTTCCTTTTTCACCTTCTCCCCTCTCTTCCTTCCTTCCCCTCCTTTCTCCTTCTCTCCCTTACACTTCTTCTCTCCTCCCTCCCTTCCACTCTCCCTTCCTCCCTTCCTGCTTCTCTGGGCTATGTTTGGGATATGGAAGTAGACCTGTGGCCATTGCTTAAAAATGTTGACTGCAGGCGATAATTTATTTTTGCTTTCAGGAGACAATATTGAAAAACGGTTTCCAGAGGCAGCTTCACCAGCAGGAATGGTTTTGGGCCCTGCGCTCTGCTGCATTTCACATCAGGGTTGGTTAGAACTGCTGTGCTTGATGAGGACTTGCCAGCTATGATGTGGACCTGGGAACAGTCGCCCCGTCACCAGCAGCTTAGACGGTTCTGTCTCCAGCACAGCACTCAGAAGTGACTTGGCAATGCTCACCTTTTACCATGGATGTGACTCTCTGAAGTGGCTTCTGCTGTGGGCTGACAGAGCTCAGGAAGCCCTCTGGGGGATGCCAGGGAATGGCCCTATCTCTGGTCATGTCAGGTGGAGCCTTACCTAGGGACTCCCTTCTCTAAACCTGAGGCTTTCCTTCCTCCCTCCCTCGGCCTCGTCCCAGGGTGTCGGCTGCCAGAACCGAAGACCTGACGGTGCCTGGAGTTAGAAGACACCGAACTTTGACAGAAACGTTCTTGTAGGCGGAGGAGTGAAATAGAGAGCTAATAGGAAAAATGGTTTAATGATGAATACGTCAGGTTCAGGACCAGAACTAGAACCGGTTCCTGAGCGAGCCTCAGGATTGGAGGCGGGGGAGAGACTATCACAACGTCGCACATCACTGGTTTTGGTGACTTTATTTTCGGTCACTCCTGATAATAGAATTGATAGAGAGCAAACCCTCGCTGAACCTCCATCAAAGCCACCAGCAGCAGCAGTTACTGCAAGAGGATTTCTGCCATTTAGAAACACTTCACTACGTTTCTTCAGAAAGGCTGGTAAAGTGGGTCTATATTGAGACCTATGCAACATTCAGAGTAACATGACATTCTAAAGCCAATGACTTACTTATTTAATGTAGTGACACATGGTGTATGCTAGCAATCTAATTACTATACTTCAGTTAGTACATCTGTCCATCTTTTATGTATAAATATATATCTTGTGGTTTTGTGTCTGGCCCAAAGTCAACATACTTATATTTGTTGAATGATAAAGGTTTGAACTTATCGTAATTATTATTACCAAACAAATTGTCTTTGTCATTGGCCTTTATAGGCACATCCTTCTTCCTTTATAACTTTGTCCTTTGGTTTATAAAAATATTGTTTCTTACATTTTAATACCTCGGAGTGTATGAAACCAAAATAGGATTTAATTAAGACGGATTTGTTCTCCACATCTGATGCCATTGACATGGTTTTCTTAACAGTTATGTGAGATGCACGGGATGGACATGACGCGCCCCGTTCACCAGCAGGACGCAAACAGAGTCAGGGATTTCCCAAAGGTGCATCCCTCACTGATGGCAGACCTGGGGGCCGGCCCGGTGCGAATGCGCCCTCAGTGCGGCTGTGTCTGCTCCTGGGCAACCTGGCAGCTCAGACACAAAGGACAGAGCCCATTCCTTCCACACTGCACTTTGTCTAAGAGGAGATTGCAACACATCCCACGTTCTAAAGACTTAAATCCTCAGATGTCCCGCCTGAAGAAGCACAGAATCGTTTTCCCTGCCCCAAATCTTTATCTTTAAAAATCACACTTCCATCTTTAGCGTTACTGGATGGCCTCAACTGAATTATGATGACCAGTTTTAGGGCATGAACTAACATCGTATTTTCTAAAATGTGTGAAATGCATCTGTCATGCATAGGTCTAGCCATCATTAGAACGTGAGCAGGAAAGCTCGGTTTTTATCTGTAGGGGCTGATCGATGCGTTTAATTTTATTAGCCGGTGGCGTGAAGAACAACTTGTTTTGGCTTCACAGGTTTTGGTCCTAGATGGAAGAAAGTCATGCATTTCCCCTCAGTATCATAGTAAAGTCCAATTTATGTTCGCATGGCATATTACGCTTTCACAGTATAATTTTTTTTCTAAAAACAACACGTGCTTGGCTATTTCAATAGGGCATGATGTCCTTACACATTGTGCCTGTGTTGCTGTGGCCCTGACGGCATTGCTCAGGGCTTCTGTGTGGATCTGTGTACTCTGAGCTGTCATGTGGGCATCAGAAACACTGCACACACACACACACACACACACACACACACACTCTCTCTCTCTCTCTCTCTCTCTCTCTCTCAGCAAGCAGGCTTTCCTTCAAATTAAGTAGAATGTTGTCTGCAGTGAGGAAACATGAGTTGTGTGTGTATAAAGCTAGAGAGCTGAGGTCAGGTGCAGTGGCTCATTCCTGTAATCCCAGCACTTTGGGAGGGCCAGGCAGGTGGATCATCTGAGGTCAGGAGTTCGAGACCAGCCTCGCCTACGTGGCGAAATCCCGTCTCTACTAAAAATACAAAAATTAGCAGAGCATGGTGGCGAGTGTCTGTAATCCCAGCTACTCAGTAGGCTGAGGTTCGAGAATAGCTTGAACCTGGGAGAGGGAGGTTGCAGTGCGCCGAGATTGTGCCTGTGTACTCCAGCCTGGTGACAGAGTGAGACTCTGTCTCAAATGAAAAAGAAACAACTAGAGAGCTGAAATGACATAGAGACAAACACGACAGTTGGATCTCTACGACATGTTTTATAAAACTAAAAGTAACTGAAGGTAGTCGGGATAGGCCTCCTGGAGAAGCAGATTTCAACTGTGCTTGGAAAAAAGTCATGGAACATACCTAGGGCTTTAGGTCCGCTATGGTCTGAATGTTTGTGTGTCTTTCAAATTCATAGGTTGAAGCTGAACCTCCAATGTGAGAGTGCTAGGTGGGGGCCTCTGAGAGGTGATTTGGTCATGAGCGTGAAGCCCTCATGAATGGGATTAGTGCCCTCATGAAACCGTCCCCAGAGAAAAATCCTTTGTGCCTTCTACCAATTGAGGTCACAGAGAGAAGGCACCGTTATGAGCCAGGAAGCCAGGCCTCCCCAGACACCGGTCTGATGGTGCCATGACGGTGGATGTCTGGCCTCCAGAACCATGAGATGCGGCGTCTGCTGTTGATAAGCCTCCAGACGTGGTATTTTGTTACAGCAGCCCAAAGGGACTATGGCCACAGCAAATGGAAGGAGAGGCTCCTCAGTGTATAAAGCTTCGTCACTTTTGGAGGGCGATTAGGGAGACGGAATGACTGGACGAATCTCACTTCACACTCTGGGTCACAGTGGGGCATCCTGCACTGGGCACTTGGTCGCAGGGCTGGCCTCTGCCTGCAGCCTCTAGTCGGGACTGGGGACCCCAGGAGTTTCTGCGAGCCTTGGCCTCCCATCGGCCACCGGAGAACAAGCCGCCCAGAGTCTCACACCATTTGATGGTGGGGCAGCTCAGGTGCAGGCGCAGTTTAGTTGTAGAGAATTTTTAATCAACAGTTAAGCATTTAAAAGTCCCAACTTGAGCTTCTGTTGACAAAATTTAATTTTCTAGACACTGATCCTTCTTCCATGGCCACCAAGCTCAAACTGGGAAGGGCCAGTGTCGCCAAGACCCGTGACTGGCATCCAACATTCATACTCCAGGAGAGTTACTGCTGATCATCATGAAGCAGGATTCATTTTGTGATTATAAAAATATTTTTCCGAATGTATGTCTACCCAACCTGTTAAAATGCAGCACAGATTCAGAGGGACATTTGCTTTATCCTGAACTCACTTGTGGGAAAACTCAGAAACCTGCTGAAGGGATCTGAGTTTATGAGTAAGTCCCACAGTCTCTAAGGGGAAGAGCCAAATCCACTGCACTGCTCACAGAGCTCCCTTGGCCCCATAGCCACAATACTTGGACTCACTTTGCTCTAAGCACACAGGTTGCCTTGTGATCCTCAGGCCCTCCGAAGAGGTTCTGGCTTCAGGGTCTTCTCCTGTGGCATGAGTGCCAATAATCCTATCTGGCAGGAGGAGTAACTCTCCCCCTCACGTCTGATAACAGACCGGTCCATCTACGTGAACCTTGTTTTGTTATCCAAACCCTGCTTGTTTTCAGGAAGGACTCGGGGTAATTTTATTTCCCCTTCACTCTCAGGAAATGTCACTGTTCAGAGCATTTTTACTCAAGGACGTTCTTAGTAAACAACCCAGGATGTTTTG
Source organism: Plecturocebus donacophilus (assembly GCA_004027715.1). Lineage (NCBI taxonomy): Eukaryota > Metazoa > Chordata > Mammalia > Primates > Pitheciidae > Plecturocebus > Plecturocebus donacophilus. The sequence goes on from PVKP010030581.1 coordinate 23,603, forward strand.
TTTGATGGCTTTGTGTTCATTTTTTAAAACTCAAGAACGTCAGTCTTGTTCATCAGCCTTGAAAACCACAGCTCCTTGAATAGGAGTCATTTATAAGGTTAGAATGAAACTTTGACTCTCTGGCAATTTGATGGGATAGACATCAAAAGTCCACTAGACTGTGAGATTCTTCATGTCAGGGCCTGGAATTTGATGCTTTTACTGCCATTGAATAGATGAAAGGGGGATAGAATTATTCAGAAGGATTATTTGATTGAATGACCCCAACCTCGTAGGGAGGATCTTCTCAGGAAGCAACTGGGTGGCGGAGGCTAAGAAATGGTGGTGGTTGGGTGGGGTTTGACATCCTCAGAGCCCACACAGAGGTGGGTCAAAGTCTGCAGGGGATGCTCTCGTCCCTAGTGAATGGGCTGCCTGTTTGCTGCTCACATCGGACAGTATCCGCCATACCAGCACTTACTCAACACGGAACACCCTCAGGTCTGCTAACTGCATGGCTTTTGAATCACGAGAGCTTTGGGATTTTGAAAATTAGTCACAAGTCTCTTGATGTAAGCGATGTTTTTTATTATGATCTTAAGACACACATGAAGTGGTACACTAATAAACAGAGTCACAAGACAGTCACATTTACTTGATGAATGTCCAAAGATAGTTGGAAGGAAATCTGAAGATAAAATGCAGAACAATATTCCCTTTTTGCATTTGACACTGTTCATATTATTGAAATACAGATGAAACAGTGATTTCAGAATTGTGACGATCTGGTAAAAATGCCATGCTGTTGGATTATGGAAACTGTGGTCTGCAGGTAATGAGAGAACAGAAATGATTTTTTAAATCTGCTGTTTCTTTTTTATTCCCCAATAGATAATTTGGCAATAGAACTCAATTATATTTCATTTATTTTTAGATATGTGGGGAATTTTCACATTTTATGTATTTCTTTGAAAGAAATATGCTTCTATATCAGTGGCTCCTCATCAGTCGGGGAAATTTTGCTCCCCCAGGAGGTATTTGGAAATGTTTAGTGACATTTTTGGTGTCAGAACTGGGAAAGGAATGGTTCTGACATCACACAGGTGGAGGCCAGGGATACAGCATCTGACAGTGTGCAGAGAAACCACTCCCACAGGAGAAATTGCCTTGTTGCAAATGATGCCAGTAGTGCTGGGATTAAAAGACCCTGACGTGCAGGTGAGTGTGTGTGTATTACATGTATGAGCACATACACTATTACATGTATATGCACTGTACATCCATGACTAATATATATAATTATAGCATATATATGACATCATGTGTATACAATATTGCATGTATGCATGCACATGCATATCTATGTATACAGTATACATCTATAGCTAGTGTATATACATACATATGTATATTTGGAAGAGAGGGAGAGATTAGGAGCCCCATTCTTCAATTGTCTATGGGTCCACAAGCAAGTGCTAAATTTAATTTCCTGCATAACCAAAATATCCTGAAGTTCCAACATAGTGGGAATTAAGAATGGAAAAAATGCAACATGTTCTCCAATTTTTTAAAAAATTAATCCAACAAAAGCCCAGACAAGAAAACTTGAAAAAGTATGAGGCAAGGGTTCGCGATCAGAATCTCAAAACCCTGCCCGGCTGCTACTCCTATCACCTCAGGGGAACTCTCACCTTCTGAGCCTGGGATGCTAACCTTTTAAAATGAGTAGTGAGCATCAAAATGAAAAAAAAAAATGTGGGCAGTCACTTTCTAAACCTAAAAGTGCTTTAGAAACAAAATATTCCAATAATCAGGGAGTGACGAAAGTTCAAGGAAAAGGCCTTACTGGGGAATCCAAAGACTAATAATTTTACCGAGCAGTAAAACAATTTGGGAGTTTTTTTTCTATTTATTCATGTACTCATTTATTTTTTGAGACACGGCTCACTGTCCCCCAGGCTGGAGTGCAGTGAGGCGATTAGGGCTCACCACAGCCTCAACCTCTTGGGCTCAAGCAATCTTTCCATCTCAGCCTCTGAGAAGCTGGAACTGCAGGTGTGTGCTACCATGTCTTGCTAAATTATTATTATTATTATTTAGTTTTAGAGACGGCTTGTCTTAAACTCCTGGGCTCAAGCGATTCTCCTGCCTCAGCCTCCCAAAATGCTAGGATTATAGGGATGAGCCACTGAGCCCGGTCTGATGTTTTTTCTTCTACAGTTGTTGCTGAAAGACTCTCGAGCTCCCTTTCAATTTTTCAGCAACAGTTTCAAAAAAGAAAATTTATTTCTAGGAATAATATTTAAAAACTCTGCGTTTATTACTGTGTTTGATTTCTGGTTCCTTTAATTTTGGAAGGACCCTTTATCTGCCTGGAGCTGCCTTCTGCTAGGAACCTGCAGTGGTGCTCCCCATCTTTGGACGGATGTTCAAAAGAAAGTAGGGGTGATTTCAAAATGGGTTTCTATGGGCCAGACACCATGGCTCACACCTGTAATCCCAGCACTTTAGGAGGTCAAGGTGGGTGGATCACCTGAGGTCAGGAGTTTGAGACCAGCCTGGCCAACATGGTAAAACCCCATCTCTATTAAAAATACAAAATTAGCTGGGTGTGGTGGCGGGAGCCTGTAAAGCCGGCCACTCAGGAGGCTGAGACAGGAGAATCTCGTGAATCCGGGAGGCAGAAGTTGCAATGAGCCGGGATGGCACCACTGCACTCCAGCCTGGGTGACAACAGCGAAGCTCTGTCTAAAACAAAACAAAGCAAAATGGATCTGTGATTGAAAAATAAGGAAACTTGACAACAATAAATTAGTGTGCCAGTTTCCCTCCTTCCATCTCAAAAGAAAATGTATTGTCAACAGTTAGTATCACAAATGCTCACAATTGTTTAAAAATAAAATGGGAAATGGCATTCTATCACAATCCATGCTTCCTCACTAGCACAGTCACTTGGTTCACCACTGTGGTTGTATGCAGAGTCTGTGCATACCATGCTGCTCTGCACATATGATCACACCAGAGCCTGTGCTCTGAGACGCAACTTTCAGGGATCCAGAAGATTGACAACAGAACTACCAAATGGGAAAGAAGGAGAAGAAATCAATAGCCCAGAGTGAAACCAAACTCAGAAGGAACTGATTAAAAGTGAGAAGAAAATGGAGCCCTTATTGAAGGTGTAGTGGCTCAGGTGGCCCTCAGCAGTGAGAGAGGATTTGAACTGGGTGCCACTGAAGGCAGGACGGCTGAGGCCAAGTCTGATCACTGGAGGTTTAAATTGTGTACCTGTGGGTCCTTCCCATATAAGGCCAGATTCCTAAAGGAAGAAAGGTGCCTGGACATTGACTTGGTCTAATATTCATTCTCCAGTGACCTACTGGCGAATACCCAAAGGGCAGAGGAAGAAATGGGAAGATGATTTTTCTAACAGTGGACTATTAGAGACAAGTACACAATCACAAACCAGAACAGGTTGGCCATTTACATTTTTGCTGTATCTTTAGGGATTTACTTGAAATAACTTAAAATGGTTTCTGATATCAATCAGAAAGGGAATACATGTAAGAAAATCTTTACTTCTAACTTGTCGATCCCTTCAATTTGTTATTATTCCATCTAGGCCTAGATAAATAATAGCTATAATCAGAATGTTTCCTTCTGATTATAGAAGTCATTTCAAAATTCCATAATTTTGAAAGGGGTCATTTCAAAAATTCCATAAAAATAGGGCAATTTTACCACAGCTCAAAAACAATGAGGGTTTCTGAAACTGGCATCAATATCCAAGTGTTTGACAAACTGAATTTTCTTCCTGCTTTGGATCAGAAAGTTGGGTGGTCTATTAAGACTATTTTCCGTGAATGTTAGGAACAACCATTCAATTTTCTGCTTTCTCTTAAATGTGATTTGTGGCTGTCTCTTTACTATATACCTCAGTGAAATCAAATAACCCTAATTTAGATAAATATACTAGTCTAGACCATAATTTTAACTGGAACTGAAGATAGACTGTTCTATACTACCATTCAAAGATTTGAAATGGCACACATGAACAAAATGTGCATCCTAAGTGTCTCACAGTGAGAAATGACACTGTATTAACAGCAGAGGACTTGCTGGTTAACAGATAAAAAGACTATATTTTAAGGGATCAAGTCACACAGAGTCTGTCGTTTGCGTAAGTTTTTCAGTACCCAAATGGTGGTTAAAAAAA
>PVKP010030582.1:0-27792 GCA_004027715.1 Plecturocebus donacophilus
CATTTTTAGACTGTATTCTAGCCTGGGCAATAAAACAAGAATCCCATTCTCTCTCCCTCTTTCTCTTCCTCTTTCTTTCTCTCTTTCATTCTTTTTTTTCTTTCTTTTGCTGTTTCTTTCTTTCTCCTTTTCTCTCTTTTTCTAAAATCTCTTCCTCTTTCTTTCTCTCTTTCATTCTTTTTATTCTAAAAAAAAAAAAAAAACAAAAAAAAAAACAAACAGTGCCTCCTCCCACTGAAGGATTTATTTATTTATTTGAGGTGGAGTCTCACTCTGCTGCCTAGGCTGGAGAGCAATGGCATGATCTTGGCTTACTGCAACTTCTGTCTGCCAGGTTCAAGCGATTCTCCTGCCTTAACCTTCTGAGTAGCTGGGATTGCAGGTGCGCACCACCACGCCGGCTAATTTTCCTATTTTTAGTAGAGATGGGGTTTCACCACGTTGGCCAGGCTGGTCTCAAACTCCTGACCTGAAATGATCCACCTGCCTAGGCCTCCCAAAGTGCTGAGATTACAGGTGTGAGCCACTGAGCCTGGCCTGGAGGTTTTAGAGGATAATTAGCCCGATCCTGGCAGAGCTGAAATGTCATCAAGGGACTCAAGTTTAAGTCAACAAACACTGAGTAGCGAGGCTGCTGTGGGGGCTACCTTGAGCCTCACTCACCCCGGGTCTGGGGTCTGCTCCTACTGGGTGCTATTACCGTCTTGCTGGGCCTGATGCCCTTGGCCTTGGGTTGGGCCTGGGAAACTATTTCTAAAGAAAAATAGGTTGAGATATAAAGGGAAGGGGAAAGCATGTTGACCTGCATTTCTGCAGCAGCCTTCTTAGAGTCGGCCTCCTCTTTATCTCACCCCTTTGGTACCCGTTCTACAAGGTGGCCAGGGTGATCTTCCTGAAACACACATTCACCACTCCTCTGCTTTAAAACTCCTCCCCAAGCTCCCTCCCTCCGTCATTCTTAATTCAGCTGCATCTCTTTGCCCTCGGGGGCAGTTTCTGTCTGCAGGGAACCCCTATGATAAGCACTTTTCTCAGGGCTGGGACCGTGCCGGGCAGGAAGGGCCCATAAACGTCCCATCCCGGTTATATCCAGTGTCTTCTCAAGGGCACGGAAGCCAAGAAAACCGTATTTAAAATTCCGTTGGATTTCTTCTTCTTCGACGTCTGTAATACACACTTTCGGCCACCATGGCACCAGGCCCTTGCTGGCCTACCTAACCTCCTCTCTCAGCCGTTTCATTTGCCAGAGCCCACAGCACCCACTCTCAGTCTCCTGACAGCATATACTGAACTGTGGCATAATTGAGTGTTTACTTATCTCCCCTACTTACTTTTTTTTTTTTTTGAGATGGTGTCTCACTCCTCATTCTGTCACCCAGGCTAGAGTGCAGTGGTGACTGTAACCTCTGCCTCCCGGGTTCAAGTGATTCTCCTGCCTCAGCCTCCTGAGTTGCTGGGATTACAGGCGCCCACCACCACACCCGGCTAATTTTTGTAATTTCAGTAGAGATAAAGTTTTACCACGTTGGCCAGGCTAGTCTCGAACTCCCAACCTCAAGTGATCCACCTGACTCAGCCTCCCATAGTGCTGGGATTAGAGGTGTGAGCCACGCGCCTGGCCTCGCCCACTCTTAAGCATGGAGTTCTCTTAAGCGTGGAGTTACTCTTAAGCATGGAGTTCAGTGAGGGTGGGGACAAGGCCTTGCTTGCTGTAGGAATCCTAGAGCCTAGAATGGTCCTGGGTGCACAAAAGGAGGTCAGTGTAGACTTGGGCTTTGCCATAGCAAGGAGTGTCCGCAATAGAGTTTGGTCTAGAGGAGAAACAGCTGCTTCTTTTAAAAAGAATGAAAGCAGAGGCCCAGATATTTCCCCTCTATGGTAATGGCAGAAATTTCTACTGTAGGTGTGAAACTATTGCCCAGACATTGTTCTTTTTTCCCAGCCTAACAAAATGCTTTGTACAAAACACACTGACTTTTGAAAGCTAGGTAGCAATAAACTTACACACTGAGAAAGTCCCAAAGCCCTAGTTTAAAGAGACTGAAATTAACAAAAGAGTTCATGGTTTCAGAGGGTTGCAACTGTCTCATAATAAGATTGATTGTTTACTGTGTGTCAAGTATTTGTCTAAATGCTTGATATGTATCTATTCAATCCTCAAGACAATCCACTGAGGGAGTCACTCTTATCATTTCCAGTTTTATAGATGAGAGATACAGAGATTATGTGATGTGCCCAAAGTTAAACAGCTAGTAAATGGTAAGGCCTGAATTTAAATCTAAGTAAAGTTTCAGAGTCTATACAGTCATCCATCAATCAAGGACTCAACAGTCAAAGATCTCACCAGCTTCCTGTTCCAGCAGGGAACCCTTCCAGAGTGGTTCCTTCTGGATGAGAATAAGGTACAAACTCCATACTGTGGCATCGCAGGCTCTTAACACCTGCCCCCAGTGTGGCTCCCCTGCCTGGAGGCTGAATCTCCCTAAGTTCTCTCTGTGCTACTCTCACCAGATACCTTACCCTTCCCTGCAAAATGCTGCAGACTTTCATGCCTTTCTATTGCGCCATTGACCGTGCCTGGTAAACTCCGACTTTAAATGTTTCCTTCTTTTGCCTCTTCCCCTCCAGGCAGAAATAGCCACCCCTTGCTCACATTCCCATGGTGATGAGTGATCTGCACGTACCTCTATTTGTATCCCCAGCACATTGCTCTGGAGTTATTGCCGCATATGTCTATCCCCCTCACTAGGGTGTTAGACTGTAGCCTTCTTCTTCTTTTTTTTTTGAGACTGAATTTCACTCTTGTTGCCCCGGCTGGAGTGCAATGGTGCGACCTTGGCTCACTGCAACCTCTGCCTCCCAGGTTCAAGTGATTCTTCTGCCTCTGACTCCCAAGTAGCTGGGATACAGGCATGCACCACCACGCCCAGCTAATTTTTGTGTTTTTTAGTAGAGATGGGGTTTCTCCACGTTGGTCAGGCTGGTCTCGAACTTCCGACCTCAGGTGATTCTCCCACCTCGGCCTCCCAAACTGGGATTACAGGTGTGAGCCACTGAGCCCAGCCTTTGACTGTAGGCTTCTTGACGGTCTTGAGGCTAGCCTCATCAGGGAGATGAATCCACTGAAACACCAGTCCAACAACCAAAATGTGAAAGTAATTTATATTTTGTGTAAGTCTGGCAAATAATGGACAGGGGAAAATCCCATTTACAACACAGTGAACTTTCTCGAGATAGGCATTTGCTATCTCCCACCCCCATAGCAGTTACCCCTAAATTGATCTCTCTCAGCTGGCATGGAGAAGCCAGCTGTGTTCAGGTCTTGCATTTCTTGCCTTGCATACAGCGTCTCTCCTGCCGGATCTTTTATATCTCTTTAGGCCAGCAACATTTAGCCCCTTCCCATGTGAATGCAGCCAGCCTGTCCAGCTTCCTCAGTTCCCAGCTCACTATCAACATCATACTTGACCAGGTGCAGAAAAGGGGTGGGTGGGGGAAGCTGTGGCTACTGAAGAGTTAATGTTTTCCTCCATCACACCCACCTTTGTGTTCTCGGGAGCTCTTAACTCAGAGCCTGGGATGGGATTGGTGCTCTTGAGAGTGACTTATCTTCTCCTCTCCCTCTCCTTCTTTTGAGGCAAAAGCTCAGATGTGTCCAAAGCCTTTTACAACTTGGCCTCAGCGTAAGAGTTCTGGGCCTCAAACAGGCAGCCCCACTGATCCAAGACCAATTTTCCTGCCTCCTTCCCTACCTCTGCTCCCCCTTCTTCTCTCTCCAGGGGCACCCTTGTCCTCAACACGGAAGCGGAAGTGAGTCCAAACCCTGCCCTTGTTTCAGTCCTTCTTTGCCTGACATCATCATTCCCCATTGCCTTGTCCCTGGGATCACCGCAGGGCCACTCCTCTTGTGATGCTGCCTGAACCATGACTGTGGGCTGGCTTTCTTACAGTGTCTCCAACTGACGTAGTGATTTGCTTATCTCTTCAACTAGACTGCAGGTTTCTTAACACAAACCAAAACAGCCCAACTCATTTAATTAAAGAGCAAGATTCAATCATAACCCCCAGCAAGGCATTACTATATGTCAACACATCTTAAGACACATTATAAGAACACATCTGATTTCTGAAAACTTAACATGTGTAAAGAATGTGTCTTAGATGAAATATGGTGTTATGTCTATCCTGAAGATGCTCAATAACTAGGATCTAACACTTTTCCAGATCCCCTGGCCAAGTTGCTGTGCCCTGAACACACCAGGCACGCTCTGCCCCGGGATGTTCGCCTTTTTGGTTCCCTGTATCTGGAATGTCCTTCCTGCATGGCTTGTTCTCTTACCTCCTTCATATCTTGGCTCGAACTTCACCTTCTCAGCAAGGCGTATTTTCACAATGTTTAACATTGCAACACTCCCTCCCCACGTTTCATTCTTTTACATTGATTTTTCTCATGGCATTTACCAGTCTAATACTCTATTACTTATTTGTTTCTTGCAAGTGAACTCCCACTAGAACGTCAGCTCCAGGAGGGCAGGGAATTTGTTTATGGCTGTTGTCCCTGGCACAGCACAGGCCGTCAATAAGTGCAGTTCAGTGAATAGCGTCTGAGCCTCACCAGGTCAAGGATATGTGTGTTTCCTCGCTGCTTGTATCCAGTGCCTAATACAGATGCTGGCAGACAACCGGCCCGTAATAAATACTTAGTGACTGGGGATGGAGGAGGTGCCTAAGAACCAGGTCGCTTGCTAAGGCCATCAAGGCTAGCAAGGGTGAAGAGCAGGAGGCCAATTCAGGTGAGGCCTGGGCCTTTTGTCCCTCTGGGCAGAGGCTGCCTGACTTTCCTATTTGGGGAAAGGGACTTTTTTTTGGAAAAACTTCCCCCAGTCTTCCCAGTGCACAGTGTAAATGCTTTGCACGTAGTGTGGCTGCAACAAATATTAATAATATGTTTTAATCCAGCGTGTTATTGCAACTAGGCCACAGCCACCTGAGCTCCTCAGGGGTAAACCGGCATGCAGGTGTCCGCCGGCCCCTCCGAGAAGTAGTGAACAAACAGCACAAAGCGCGCCCGCTCAGCTACAAAGAGCTTTCCTACCATTTGGGCACGTTGACCATGACCCTCCTCCCTCGCCAGACGACCTCTCCCGCCGACCTTCCCTCCTCTAGGTGGGGGACAGGAGGGGAGGGAAGCTCTCCCCTTGAGGACCTCCGCTGTGCGGGAGCCGCCGGGAGGGGTCCCCCTCCTGGGTCCCGAGCCCGGTCAGGCGCGCGGGAGAGGGGGGCGCGCGGTGGCTCCGCGCGGGGATGCGCGCGCGCGCGCCGGCCTCGCCTCCTCGCCCGATCCGGAGGCTACGTGCTTTCTTTGTCAATGAGGCGCCGCTCTGAGCTGCAGTAGCACTCGCGGCCCGGGAGCCGGAGCTGGAGCCGGGGCTGGAACCCGAAGCCCAGCGAGGCACGAGGAGCGAGTGAGCGAGGAGCGACGAGAGCTGGGCGCCGAGGCTGCAGCGGCGGCGGGAGGGAGGGATCCGAGCGCGCCCCGCGGCCGCCACCCCGGTTCCCGGCAGCCTCGCCCCCTCGCTCTGCAGGAGCCGGCCCAGGGGAGGGGGTCCGGGCGGCGTCCGTCCCACCCTCGCCGCCCCGAGGCGACAGGCACCGTGGGAACCCCGGCCCGCGCCCGCCACGGCTCCATGCGGGCCCGGCCCCTGCGCGGGTGAAGCCGCGGCTCCCCGGAGCCCGCCCCGGGCGCGGCAGGACGAGCGAGCCAGTCGCGCCGCTCGGCACCCCCTCCCTCCGGCGCCCGGGCCGTGGCCGGCGATGCCCGGTGAGGACCGGGGCGCCGAGGGCTGGGCTCCCCGGCGCGGTGCAGAGCGAGGCAGCGGCCTGGATGTGTGAAGCGTCCCCATGGCTCCGCAGGAGGCCAAGCCTAAGGGCTCAAGGGAAGCCGGGCCCGCGGCGCGGGTGCGCAGGGGCCGGCTCGTGGCGCGTGGGCTCGGTCCGGCCGGCTGGGGAGCCGCGCGCTGCACGGGCGTGAGGGGCCCCGGGGCCGACGCGTCCCGCGATGCGCCCCCGCGGCTGCAGACGCTGCTGCTGGGACTCTTGCTGCTGGCCGCCCTCCTGGAACACGGCCAGGCCGACCTGGGTAAGCGCTCGGCGTCGGGGCGTCGGTGGAGGTTTCTGGAGGAGCGGGGTGGTGGGTCGGGACCCACACCTGCCCGGGTGGCGGTGGATGGAGAAGTCTTGGCAGCACTGGCTCTGGGATTCTCTCCTCCCTTTGCTGCTGCAACAGCAGGCGAACTGTCAGAAATCTGTCTTTCCGGAAAGCACTTTGGGCGGGGAAGAAAAAGAAAAGGTGCAATTGCCTCTTCTTTTTGGACAAGTTGTTGAACCTTCCTAGTGGTCTCGCAGGCACGCTTGCTTCATTTAGAGAAAGATGTGTGTTTAGGACACCTTAAACGGGAAATGTATTATTAGAACACGTTTCTGGGTGGCGACGTCCCCGGTATTTTGGTCTCCCTGTTGAGTGTCCACTTTGTCTTAACTGCATGAAATGACTATAGAGAGTTTTAGGTAATCCGCCTGTCGGCCTCCCAAATATTAACACAGTTTTCCCCTGTGTTGATAGGGGAACCCTTTTCTTTTGGGAAGGAGGTGTTTCTAATAATTGCTTGCACCTTGCAAAGGGATGCAGGCGCTCATCAAGTATATAAGACAGTTTGCAGGTTAGTTAAAAATAGTCATGCTTGGCTTTTCGACTTCCAGCAATCCCCAGGAAATAGATTTCTGTAATTCCTTGGACAATTTTGAGAAATCTGTTGTAAGTATTCTAGATGGGGGTGGATTATTCTGCTAATTCAAAACTTACACTGTGCAGTCAGCAATTGTCTTGGAAATAAGAATGATTTCTGCCTGCACTTGGAAAGGGCAGGCTTTTGTGTTTGTTGTGATGTAATTCTGAGCTCTTGATACATTTGACTTATCAAGGAATATAGTTCTCACTTCAGATAATGTGTTCCTGTAGTTTTGTGTTTTTTTTAGCCAGGGCTAATGACCTCTTCTTTCCCAGAGTACCCCCTCCCCCAAATTAGATTAAAACTCCTAATTGTAAGGGGCTGACATTGTTTTAGATAAGAGAGTTTCAGGTTAAAACTATTTCTGATCTTCAGCAGCTTAATTCAGAGCCCATTTTCAATCTTCGATTCACTTAAAGCGTCACTGACAGGAGGTGCTTGTGCTTGCAAGTTACTGTCAAAGAATTTTCTATTGTGATGATAGTGGTTACAAAGTTCAGGAATCTTTGGATGTGTGCCTCAGACTAGAGAACAACCTCTGACAAATTTTAGCCCCCGATTTTTATGTCTGTATTAGTTTTCAGTGATGTGTAATTGTTGAAAGGTAAATCCTGAGAAAGACCCAAGTAAATATCTTGGTATTCATTGGCTCAGAAACATACATCCTGTTTTTGATGAAAGGCTATCAAGTCCTTGGTAGTTTTTGTGAACCACTTATGAGATGTTTACTTTGGGATGATGCTCATTTGTTCAGCCATCTGTAACATGTGAAACTGGCTTTCATGTGTTGTTCCTGTTCAGCCTGATGTTGGGCGATTTCCTCGGACCAGTTTTGAATTTCTGATCTCCCTTCTGACCTTTCTACCTTGAGCCTTCTGAACCTCCCTGACTTTCCTTGGCTCCTCTTTCAGACCGCCAGAGCCTGACTTAGGGGACTTCTGATCAACATTGTTTGGGTTTAGCCCTGGTGTCCTCTTTCTTTTTTCTTTCAGTGTGGTGGTCGTGGAGTTACAGGGCTGGGAAAGATGCTTTGATTACAATGATGGTAAAAATCGTTGAAGTTGATGTTGCTCCCCAAAGTCCTCTTCGTCTTTCCCCAACTCACTGGAGTGACTCGTTGCTGCGTCTATGCTTTTTGGATGCCCTTTCTGCTGTCACTCTTTATGGCCAGCTTCCCATGGTCCAGCCCACCTGTGGATCCACCCTCTACCTCTGGGCTCCGTGGTTTTCTGTGGGTTTGCCACTGATTCAATTCCATGGCTTGTGTCTCTCTCAATGGAAGAGTTAAATACTGGGTTCCCTGTGTGTAACTCTTACCTCTTACCTCCTACCTGCTCTCATTTGTTCTCTGATTTCCACTTGGGGCAGTTTTCACCCCAGGGTAGGTGAGTCCTGGGCCTAATGCAGGGCATCCCAAGGGCTTTGTGGGAAGAAGCGGTGTCAGGAGGGAGGCGGGAGAATGAAGGACGCTTTCTGGGGACCTTTGACTTTTGGCAAATAACCTGCACTTTTTCTGCCGAGTTGCTGTGGTGAGGTGCTGCTGCTCACTGCAGAATGCCTCTGACCCTGAGCTGTCTGAGATCTTACTCAAAGTGCTGGCTTGCTACAGACCTGTCATTTACATGGCTGCTCTTTCTTGTTGCTTAAGCAAGGCTAAGCCAGACATTTACCTTGGTTAAAAAATGGGCAAACAGATTTGTTTCTGGGAAATTCTGCAGCAGTTGTTCAGCACTTGCCCGTTCTGAAGACCCTGCAGTGTGTTCCCAGCCTACTTCCAACCACCCCACCCGAACCTCTTTTGCTTGAACATACTAAAGGAGTCAGAGTTTCTTCTCTTTTCCACATAAAGACAAGGCTGTTGTCATCTTCATTGCCCTCCCTCAGACTCCTGACTTCCATCTCCATCTTCCGTCTTGCTCCCAGCCAGTAAATTCTGTTTTGGATACGGGAGGTTGGTGTGGGAAAGAAGTTTCTTTGTAGCAGTGAGTGCTGACACCCTCTATTCTCTTTGGCCGTCCAGGCTCCAGGCAAAATGGTAGAGCTCAAATTTGACTTCACTCTCTTTTTAATTACTGAGCTTCCATTCAGTTCATGTCAGTAAGCATGTACTGTGTGCCTGTTATGTACAGGGATAGTGCTCATCCATGGGCAGCTACTCAGTGTGACTGGGTCTTGGTTCTCCCATCTGGAAAATGGGGACAATCATAGTTCCGATCTCATTGGGTTCTTGTGAGGATTACATGATTAATGCATCTAAAGTGTTGAAAAACAGTGCTTGGTATACAGTAAAGGCTCAATAAATGCTACTTGTTCTTTTAAAATGGCAGCAATAGGTGGAATGTTGACCATGTGTAGGTACTGTGCAGGGGCAGGGGATACCGAGGTGAATAAGGACAAGGCAGTTTGTAGAAGCTCCTCAAAAAGAGGGCAATCAAGGCCCTTGCACTCTGTACCATGTGATCAGAGCTCAAGAGGGAACAGTGAATTCTGGGGGAGTGGGGGCCTTGAAGGATGAGTAGGGGTTGGCAGTGTCGATGGTGGCATTTCTGGCAGAGGAAAAGTAAAGGATTATTTGTGGTCAGAGCAAAGGGCACTGTAGGCAGGAGTCTGCAGCATTCTCTCTCTGTACTGGGGCTTCCCCAGGCCGTTCTCTGCGGGCTGAAGGGCTCTAAGGGGCTGCGTGCTTCTCCCTCCAACTTGTTAGTTCCTGATTTACCTTCATTTGCCTATTGCCTGTTACAAGACCCAGAACAGAATAGGAATTTATTAAATGTTCAGTCTTTACACTCCTGTTCCCCCCTGTTTGGCTGATTCTGTTAGACGTTAGAATACTATCTCATTTAAATAATTCACAGTAAGTTGTGAATGAATGCTTTATTAAGGAAATATATTTGCATTTCAAGAGAAGGTTTTGCTGATACCAAAGAATTCCTTCTGATTACACTATCAATTTTAGCGTCAGTGCTGTATGGTGATGAGAAGAATGTATATTCTGTTGTTTTGGGGTGGAGAGTTCTGTGGATATCTATCAGGTCAGCTTGATCCAGAGCTGAGTTCAGGTCCTGAATACTTCGGTTAATTTTCTGTTTTGATGATCTATCTAATATCATCAGTGGGGTCTTAAAGTGTCCCACTATTATTGTGTGAGTCTAAGTCTCTTTGTAGGTCTCAAATAACTTCGTAGGTCTCTAAGAATTTGATGAATCTGGGTGCCCCTGCATTGGGTGCATATGGATTTAGGATACTTAGCTCTTCTTGTTGAATTGATACCAAAGAATTTCTAATTTAGAACATAGTGTGGGGGGAGATAGATTTGACCTGGGATGTCCTCCTTGCCCCTCCGCAACCTCCTTGTACCCATCATCAACTTGCAGTCGAGTTTAGAACAGGTTCAAGTTCATTTGTTCATTCATTCATTCATTCAAAAACAAGCCCTGTTCTCACCAGGATTAGAGAGAATGGGGCTTGTTTTTGTTCATTACTGTTACCTTGGAATATTGAGCCCCATGTTGTCCAGACTTGACTGTGCTTACCAGTCGTTTGAAGCTCTTGTTAAAATGTGGATTCTGATTCGATAGGTCTGAAATAAGGCCTGAGAGTCTGCATCGTTAACAAGCACTTGAGTAATGCTGACGATGCAAATTCACCGTCTCCATTTTGAGAAAGAAATGACAGTAAGCAAATACGTGTAGGTCGGGTGATGGTAAGTTCGACAGAGAAAAATAACTCAGGGTAGGGGATGGCCCCTTCATACATGTACTTGTCTAGATGGAGTGGTGAGGGGAGGAGGAGATGGCATTGAGTAGACCTAACAGTGGGAATCTGGGTAGAGAATATTCCAGACTGTGGGAAAAAGCTCAAGGGAAAGACCTTGAGCAGAGATTGCGCTTGGGTTATTTGAGGAACAGCAGAAATACCAGTGTAGAACTGATTGAGCAAAGGGAGAGTGGTGAGAAATGCTGTGGAAGAGAGAGATGGGGCTGGATCCTATAGGACTTACTGGCCATGGTGATGACTTGGCACTTTAGTTGGAATGAGATGGTCAGCCACTGGAGCATCCAGACAAGAGGTGACATAATCCAACTTCAGTTTGAAAAGAATCACCCTGGCTGTTGTGGGGAGAGAAGTCTGCAAGGTCAAGTCTGGAAGCCAGAGATCAGGAATGAAGCTGTTGTTGAAATCAATCTGCAGATGAAGATGGCTTAGACAGGGTGGTTGCAGAAGTGGTGAGAAGTGGTTATATTTTGAATATGTTTTGAAGATAGAGCTACCAGAATTATCTGGTGGATTAAGAGGGTGGGAGAGAAAGGGAGGAATTGATAGGGCTCCAAGGTCTTTGACTCAAGCACCTTGGGAGATGAAGTTGCCATTAATTGAGACGGGAAAGGTTGTAGGCAGTTCAGTTTGGGGTAAGGTTCATTTGGGGTACGTAGAGCTTGAAATGTTTAATCAAGTGGTGATGTCAGGTTGCCAGTTGAACAAAGTAGTCTGGAATTCTAGGGTGATAACAAGTCCTAAGGTATACATTTGGGAGTCATAAGAATGGGAGTGAATAAGAAACCTAGAGAGTGAGTGTGGAGAAGAGGGAGGGAGATCTGAGCAGTGTGCCTGGGATTACGGCAGTGTTCAGGGGTTCAGGGTGAAGGGGACCAGCAAGAGATAGAGAAAAAAACAATAAGGCAGTAGAAAGAGAAGAAAGCATATATGGTGTCCTGGGGGCCAAGAGAAGAAAGCGATCAAGGAGGAGGGCGTGATCGGCTTGGACAGGTGCTGCTAAGAGTAGAGTTAGATGGCACCAGCAATGCACGTTGGGTTTGAGGATGTGGAGGTGGTCAGTGGCTCTGAGAGTGACGGGGATTCTAACTGCAGAGGGTTCAAGAGAGAAAGGAGAAGCAGGCCTTGGAGGCAGCACATAAGACAATTGTTCCAAAGTCTTTTCTCTAGAGAAAGGCAGAGTCATAGGGGAAGTGGGCCAAGGGAGGGCTAAAAGGAGGTGTAATTATATATGGTCACACTTTCTCATTTTTAAACATGAAAGACATAGGACCAGAGTGTTTGATTTGGTGTTTTTCTCCCAAATGTAGATGGCCCAATAAAATATATTTCGAATTTTTGCTCTCAATATGACTCGTACTTCAAAGATGCTTAAAAGATGTCCCAAATCTTGCCTCCCATCTCATTCTTCCCACCCCCACAAAGTAAAGAAGATGATCTTGGGGCCAGAGCACAGGGCGCTGTAGGGAGAAGTCCCTAGCACCCTCTTCCCGCCCTGGGGCTTCCCCAGGCCCTCCTTGGGGGGCTAAAGGACTCTGAGAGGCTGGGATACTACAGCATTTGGGGGTTCAGGGAGAAGGGGGACAAGCAAGAGATGGAGAAAATAAGGAGGTAGGAAGAGAAGAAAGTGTATTAAATATTAAAAGTACAGTATCACTTGTCCTTGGAAAAGTACAGTATTACTGTACTTTTAATACTGGCATAAACTAGAAGTTAGATATTCCCTTGCTGACCCACATCCTTCCCTCAAACTGACCACCACCACGGAAACTTCGAGGTCTTGAAATTCTGACGACGACCAGAGAATCTCTCAGAAGCTTACTTAGCTCAAGTCTCAAATTACTGGAATATGATCTGAGAATATTCAGAATGAATGTGCACACTTCCCTTTTCATTTTCATTAACCTTCAAGCCCGTATTATGGTTTTCTTTCTTTCTTTTTTTTTTTTTAGACAAACAAAAACTCCACTCTTCTCCAGACAAAAATGAATAGTTGGAATGACCTTAAAACATTTTCGTTGCTTGACAACATATTAGAGGGGATTTCTCAACGCACAGAGGGACACATTATTCTGGATCATGGGATGCCTGCCATGGATGGTGACTCTCTCTGGGGACTTCAGGACCAAAGGAGCAGTTAGCAGTCTGGGTGTTGTAAATGTCAGTTTTGGGAGCTGGTGGGAAGGTGGCAACTGACTCATATTGATGCAGCAGTGTTTATCAAGCACCCAGTGCGTGCCAGGCCCTTCACTACATGCTGGGGGTATAGTGAGAACAGGCCAGGCCTGGACTCTGCCTTCAGGCAGCCTGTAGTCCAGGACAAGAACTTTTTCCTGGGCAGGTGCAATGACAGGTGGGTAAAGTACGTCCGTGAATTGGGTCAGGTTGGGGGATATGGCAGGACAGCAAGTGCCTGCGTTGCCCAAAGAGGCAGCCACTGCTGAGTGGCAGCCTGCATGGGACTGAGGCTCAGGGTGCTGCAGTTCTGACTTCTCAACAAAAGCCAAGTCTTGATTTAGAATCTTTTTGTTTTCACATATCGCCAATTAATTCAGATTTCGAAAATGTCATGCAGTACAAAGAGAACACACTCATCAGCTACCAGCTATTTCTTCTTTTTTGAAAGTCATGTTTATTAAGGTGTAATTTACATACAGAGAAATTCATCCTTTGTAGGTGTACTCATGATGAGTTTTGACAAAAGTGTGCAATCATGCGTCCACCACCACAATCCAGATATAGAACATTTCTGTCACCCCAAAAAGTTCCCTCCTGCCCCTTGCAGTTAATCCACTCCTCCGACACACCCAGTCCCTGAAAACCACCAATTAATTTTCCATCCCATCCCTGTAGTTTTGCCTTTCCCAGAGGGGTCATAGAGATGGAATTGTACTGTATATAACATTTGGTGTCTGGCTTCTTTCACTTAGCATAATGCTCTGGAAAATCATCCATGTCATTGCATAGATCACAAATTCCATTCTTTTTATTGCAGAGTAGTATTCCATTGCACCACAGTTTGCTTATTCATTCAGCAGTTGATGGACATCTGGGTTGTTTCCAGTTTATGGCATGAAAGTCTTTCTGCGGGCAGTTTTCATTCCTTTTGGGTAAATGCCTAGGAGTGGGATTGCTGGGTCGTGTGTTAGGGACGTGTTTTGCCTTATAAGAAATTGCCAAACTCTTTTTCAAAGTAGCTGTATGGTTTTGCATTTCCATTAGCAATGTATGAGAGTTCTAGTTGTTCCTCTGTATCCTCACTGGCACTTGGTATCGTCAGTTTTTTTCCCTTTTAATTTAAATGTCAGCCATTCTGATAGTTGTTTAGTGGTATCTCATTCCAGTTTTAGTTTACATTTCTCTAATTACTAATAATTTTATTGTTACTTATCTTTTCATGTTCTTACTTGCCATCTATACCTCTACTTTGAAATGTCAAGTTATTTTGCCCATTTAAAAAATTAAATTGTTTTCTTTTTACTGAGTTTTCGAGCTTTCTTTGTATAGTCTGGATACAATTTTTTTTTTTTTAATCAGATAGGTGTTTTGCAAATACGTTCTCCCGGTCTGTGGCTTGTCTTTTCATTTTATTAACATTGTTTTTTTAAAGGAGAGAAGTTTTAAATTTAGATTAACTCTATCAACTTTTCAGTTTAAGATTTGTGCTTTTTGTGTCCTAGCATAGAAATTGCCTAATGTGTGCCAAGGTCACAAATATCTATGATTTGTTCTAGAAGTTTTGAGTTATTATTTTTACTTTTAGGTCTATGATCCATTTCATGTTAATATTTGTGTATGGTGGAAAGTAAGAGTCAAGGCTATTTTTTTTAATATGGATATTTGATTGTTCTAGCACCATTTATTGAAAAAACTATCCTTGCTCTGTTGACTTACCTTGGCACCATGTATGTCTGGGTTTGTTTCTGGATTCTAGTCCGTTCTACTGATCTGTACCTCTCTCTGTGCCAGTGCAACACTGTCTTGATTTCTCTAGCTCAGAGTTTCTTAACATCAGCACTGTTAACATTTGGACTCAATGGTTCTTTGTTGTGGACACCTGTCCTGCACATTAGAAGTTTAGTAATATTTCCGACTGCCTGGTAGATGTTAGTAACTCCCCTGATTCTCAGTTGTGACAACCAAAAATGTTTCCAGACATTGCTACATGTCCCCATGGGGAGTAAAATTGGCTCTGATTCAGTTCCACTACTTTAGTTCTGTAGTAAGTCTTGAAATCGGATAGTGTGAGTATTCTTTATTCTTTTAAAAAATCTTTTTGGCTATTCTAGGTCTTATGCTTTCTATACAGATTTTAGTATCTTCTTGTCAATTTCTATTTAGAAAGCCTGCTAGATTTTTGATTGAAATTTCTTTGAATCTAGACCAATTAGAGATTGCCATCTTAACAGTATTGATTTTTTAAAAAATCATGACTATATGTCTCTCCATTTACTTAGATATTCTTTGTTTTCTCTCATCAATGTTTTATAGTTTTCAACATACAAATTTGTACATACTACATTTTTCATGTTTTTCAGTGCTTTGGCAAACAGCAACATAAAATTTTCTTTGTTAGTATATAGAAATATGATTTTAAAAAACCTTCTATCATGTGACCGCTTCTAAAATGAGTTTTCATTTTAGTTCTAGTTGCTTTTTATGGAATCTTTGGAATTTTTCTAAATAGAAAATCATGTTATCTGTGAATAAAGACACTTCTCTATCTTTCAAATCTGTAAGCCTTTTATTTATTTTTTCTTGCCTTATTGCACTGGCTAGAACTTCTAGTACTTTGCTGAATAGAAATAGGGATAGTGGACATCCTTGCCTTGATCCTGGCATTGGAGGAAAATATCAGTTTTTCTCTATTAAGTATGATGTTGGCTATAGTTTTGATTTTGTTTCATAGAGGCCCTTTATCAGGATGAGGAAGTTCCCTTCTCTAGCAAATTTGCTGTGGATTTTTAGCACGAATGGTTATCAAATCTTGGCAAATGCTTTTTCTGTGTCTATTGAGATGATCATAAGGGTTTTCTTTAGTTTGTAAAGAAACAACCTTTTACAAAGTAAAAAAACAACTTTTTACAAACTAAAGGAATTCCTGGCCGGGGGCAGTGGCTGATGTCTGTAATCTCAGCACTTTGGGAGGCCAAGACAGGCAGATCATCTGAGGTCAGGAGTTTGAGACCCGCCTGGTCAACATGATGAAACTCCCTCTCTACTAAAATTATAAAAATTAGCCAGGTATGGTGGTGCATGCCTATAGTCCCAGCTACTTGGGAGGCTGAAGCATGAGAATCGTTTGAACCCAGGAGGTGGAGGTTGTAGTGAGCCAGGATTGTGCTACTGCACTCCAGCCTGGGTGACAGAGCAAGACTCTGTCTCAAAAATAAAAAATAAATAAAATAATAGGGAAGTATTCCCACTTCTGCTTTAAAGATGTGATTGTGTAGAACTATTTCTCCTTTAAGGCCCATGGGCTTACAGATGATATTGAAGGTCTTGCAAGAATTTCTTTAGTAAAATAAAAAGTATCAGTTACCTCTAGTTCATTTTCTCATTCTCTTTTTTTGTTTTGTTTTGTTTTGAGACAGAGTCTTGCTCTGTTGCCCAGGCTGGAATGCAGTGGCACAACTTCGGCTCACTGCAACCTCTGCCTCCTAGGTTCAAGTGATTCTCCTGCCTCAGCCTCCCGAGTAGCTGGGGCTACAGGCATGCACCACCATCCTTGGCTAATTTTTGTATTTTTAATAGAGACAGGGTTTCCCCATGTTGGCCAGGCTGGTCTCGAACTCCTGACCTCAGGTGATCCACCTGCCTTGGCCTCCTGAAGTGGTGGGATTATAGATGTGAACTACTGTGCCTGGCCCATTTTCTCATTCTCAGAGCTACCAGAAGACACTACTTTGGTTTAAGGTCTAGGAAAACAGCCTGGGTGAGGGAGAATTGCATCGGATGCATTCAGGAGACAGGTCACCCTTGGCTGTTATTTATCAAATCATTTCACTTTTCAGGGCTTTTGTTTTCTCATTTGTAGATAAGAGTCTCAAGATCTTCCCTTCTTCCCCCATCCCCTGTCTGTGTCTTCACGGGCCATAAGCAGATGTTTTGGTGGAGTTCCACCATCTGCATTTCCTGCTTCTTTCTACATTAGCAGCCAAGCCCAGCCAAGGTTTTTCATTCTGAAAAGGGAAGAGTTTTCCCACAGCTTGCTGTCATAGTTCCAGTGTGAGGCCCAGATAAATATAGGCCTATCTTCAATCTTCAATAGCTTTAAAACAATTATGAAAGTAACATATACTTTATTAAATTCAAACAATACTGAAGTAGGTGCAGTAAAATGCAAAAGGCCCTGTTGGCCTTGTGTATTAGTCCACTCTCATGCTAATATAAAGGACTGCCCGAGACTGAGTAATTTATAAAGGAAAGAAGTTTAATTGACTCATAGTTCCATATGGCTTGGGGGGCCTCAGGAAAGTTACAATTATGGTGGAAGGGGAAGCAAACACATCCTTCTTCACATGATGGCAGGAAAGAGAAGTGCTGAGTGAGGTGGGGAGATTCCTTATAAAACCATCAGATCTTGTGAGAACTCACGATCACAAGACTGGCATGGGGATAACTGTCCCCATGATTCAATTACTACAATTCAAGGTGTGATTTGGGCGGAGACAGCCAAACCATATCACCTTGCTATTCCCTAGAGTTGTGCTGTTAAGCAAGTGTGATGGATCCTTCCAGACCTCTTCATACAAATATTTATACCCATAGATGTAGCCTCACTTTTTTTTTTGAGATGGAGTTTCACTCTTGTTGCCCAGGCTGGAGTGCAATGGTGCGATCTCAGCTTACTGCAACCTCTGCCTCCCGGGTTCAAGCAATTCTCCTGCCTCAGCTTCCTGAGTAGCTGGTATTACAGGCATGCACCACCACACCTGGCTAATTTTGTATTTTTAGTAGAGAGGGGTTTTCTCCATGTTGGTCAGGCTGATCTCGAACTCCTGACCTCAGGTGATCTGCCCACCTCGGCCTCCCAAAGTGCTGGGATTACAGGTGTGAGCCACCATGCCCAGCCACCTCACTTATTTATTTATTTAAGATATAAAGGGTACAGTATGTAGCAACTTGCTTTTTCCCCTTAACACTATATTATGACCCTCTTTCCATGCTAACTAAATTATGTCATGAGAGAACTTGAACTTCTGTTAGAAACAGGGAAAGGCCTTTTATTATAAAAGAGAATAGCTTTAACAGCACAGGTCAGATTCAAACCTAGAGTTAAAATATCTCCTTAGACGGTTCTGCCCATGTTCCTTTACTCCTTGGCTTCCTTCCCTAGGTGATGCTTCCACAGACATTTAAGAGAAATCATGGGCCTTTTTAAACACCAAGTAGAATGGGGACAAACTCGTGTTTTAACCAATCCTGTAGATATAAATAAGGCCAAGTAGCCGCCTCAAGCATGGACCAAGGTCGCTGCTGCACCTGCCCCCTATTCACTCAGGCGCAGCTTTGCCCAAGTGTCCTAACCACAAGAGGTGAATTCGATTTAGATTGAGATTTATATGTTAAATCTATTCTTAGCCAGAAATAAAATCTCCTGACGTCAGATGCACAAAATGGCTTTGGTATTTATGCAGTTTCAGTAAATGGGAAAGCCTAGAATACTTCTACCTTCAGTCTTTCCGCATGAAATATGGCATGAAGTATCTAGAATGAAACTGGACTCCCAGACCTGTCTGCCTACCTCTGTCCCTAGTCATGAAGGCTCTTGTCCTGTCACTTGCCTTTTTGTTTATCAGATGTCAACAGCAAACCCAGGAAGGCTGAAGAAAAATGGGAAGTGTGAGAAGAAAATGTGTTGAAATTGACAGTGTGGCTTATAAGCTCTTGTTGAAAAGGGATGAATAAAAATATCTCCAGATCTTATCCTTCATTATCAATTAAGAAGTCTTTGTTTTGAAAAGAATAGGAGGATCAGTCTTCGGGCATTATTTTGAATATAATTAAGCTGGGTGAAAGTGTATTACAAAATCAGCGCCCTAGAACTGTCTTTGGCAGTTTTCTATTATTATCTTGTTAATACTGGAGATGAACATATGAATCAAGCTGGTGAACCCTACGGAAACTGAACCTTTTTTCCAGTGGGGTGGGGAATATTTCTGTAGTCTCTAGTCCAGCAATAAACACATTTTAAACAAGTGTTTCCCATTCTTGTGGCCAATGTAATATCTTTACTTTTCCCTGCAGGGATAATAGTCCCCGAAGTTTGGTACAACAATTCACGGTTGTTGAAGCTTTCAGTTTCTTTTCCTGTTTGAATCTCACACTACTCCTAAGACAGGGCTCAGGAAGTGATTTCTAAAGGTTACACAGTGGTCCAGGGATTTGCGCATTATTCTATGATTCAGGGCACAGATCACCTAACTGCACAACTAAAACTAGCTCAAGTATGGAGCCTCAGGTCACGGGGGAATCCCAGGTGACATATTCGTAATAGGAGTGAAATATAACCAGGCCACGTGGATGCTATAATTAATTGATAGAAATAACAACTAATACTTTTGAGCATTTACTGTTTGTATCAGCTCATTTGATTCTCATACCAACCCTATGAAATAGGTTCTGCTGTTATCCCCATGTTTCAGAAGAGGGAACTGAGGCACAGAATAACTTAACAGTTACTTTGTTCAGTGTCCACTAGTTAACCATCAGAGTAGAGATGAGAACCCAGGCAGTTTGATTCCAGAGCCCACCTTCTGCTTTATGATATTGCCTTCTAGGACATTAACAGGCTAAGGTGACTGGCTATGCATCTGCTGGGCCCAGTGCCTCTTTTTTTTTTTTTTTTTTTTTTGAGACGGAGTCTTGCTCTGTCACCGGGCTGGAGTGCAGTGGCGCAATCTCGGCTCACTGCAACCTCTGCCTCCTAGATTCAAGCGATTCTTCCGCCTCTGCCTCCTGAGTAGCTGGGACCACAGGCGCATGCCACCATGCCCGGCTAATTTTTTTTATATTTTTAGTAGATACTGGGTTTCACCATGTTGGCCAGGATGGCCTCGATCTCTTGACCTCGTGATCTGCCCGCCTCAGCCTCGGCCTCCGAAAGTGCTGGGATTACAGGCATGAGTCACTGCGCCCAGCCTGGCTCTTCTTCCTATGGCCTGGTTCATCCTTCTGCCCCTTCCTGCAGACTGGCTTTTTCTGCTTACCCATAACTGCTTGGTTCTCCTGACACTAAACCTTGCATGGGGCTTTTCACCTGCTGTGGTGCTCACTGCAGCTGGAGTGGGCAAGGCTCTTCAGTGTAAATGCCCACTGTCAAGTCTCTGTCCCAGTTCCACATTTCCATGAGGAAGAATCAAGCTGCTGCAGTCTGGCCAACCCAATGGAGTTAGGGAATCTGGGAATCTATCCTTCATCCATTCAGCAGAGGCCAGAGGAGAAGGGGCACTTAGTATAAAAATGTCTTAACCTGATAGCCCTTTAACCATGGCCTTGGTAGAGGTCTGTTTTAAATAAGATCAGTTTGCATGGCAAACTTCTGAACATTTGTCTCCTCCTTCGTAGCCCTAAAAGACAACTTCACATGTTGGTAAGCTTGTTCTATGAAAGATAACAATGACAGGTGGCCTGCTTGATAGTGTTGGTCAATTTTCCTGGTATAAATATTCCCACCATGGCTGATTTCAAGCTACCAGCATGATGATGGAGTTGGGAAGCAATGCCTCAATTGGCTCAGCTCTGATATGACCTGGTCCTGGCACGCCAGTGCTCCTCTCCATATATGCGCTAGAGGCAGGGAAGCTTCCACAGTGAGTGCATGGTGTCTCCAAGGAGTTTGAAACCTAGGCTTAATGGGACAATTAACTAGGTGGGCTTATAGTTAGGTAAAAGGGAATCAGATTTCAAGGTAGAGAGGGTAGGAGTCAGATTTGCTGCATGCAGTCTAAGACAGCTTCAAACACTGTGTATAGTCCCAACTGTACAACCTAGTAGGCACACAGTGATGCCTTCTAAAAAACTGCAATTTCCTTTGATTATGGGATCTCACTTGTGACATATAATTAACCCTTTCACTGATTTTAAGACGCCAGGCCTAATTTTCTTGAATGAGCATTGGTTGGGTTTTCTGGCATGGAAAGGTATAATTTTTCCTTGCTTCCAGATGTCAGCAGCTCCTCCGCCTTTGTCGTCACCATGAACAGCCTCCTTTCCTTCACCTTTCAAACCTAGTGATGCAAAGTCCACATGGTAGCCTAGCAGCCATCTTTCAGCTGGATACATAGTATTAGTCTCAATTCGGAGGCTTTTGTTTATGATCATAAGGCCATCTCTCTCAGTTCATGTAATTATGCTAAAAGCCAAGACAGTCATGTGACTACCACTTCTGACGGCGTGTCTGATGCCTTAGCAGATCTCAAGGCCTGTCTGATTGGCTCTTTTCATTTGCACATCTGGGAAGGAGACCGGCAGTCGTGGCTATAGCGCGCTACTTAAGATTCTGCCGACGTTCACCATCTTTCCTCCTGATGTGACGATGTTGCTAACCTTGGCCAGCTCTCACAACGGGTCTTGTTGGCCACTGGGAGATGCAGGGAGGACGTGTCAACAGTGTGGGTCTCTCACCCTCCTTAGACATGGAACTCCCCGTGTCCTACTGATAGAAGGTCAGTGTCTTTACCTATAAAAATAGCACAATTAATTTATTCTTTTAATTTCCCTTGGGGCGTAGCAAGAGAAAAAATTTTACAAGATTCTTCTTTCACGTTTTATTGAAGATTTGTCCTAGTTTGTGAATATGTTGACTTCGGAATAAGAAGACTAAGACTAACATTTATGAGACAGCTATTATTGTGTTAGTCACTGGATCAAGGGTTTAATCTTATCGAGTCCCCATGACAACACTGTCAGGTAGTTCTTGCCCATTTTGCTTGGAGGAAGTTAAGATTGAGAGGCCATGTAAAAACCAACTTGCCTGAGGCACACTGCTTGTAAGCGGTGGAGCTGGGATTTGAAATGAGATCTGATTACAATGTAAATATATTGTCACTTATACAGTACAGTCCTTCCCTGCCCACCCAACATTTTATGAAACTTTCAAACACACAGGAAAGTAGAAAGAACTATATAGTGAACACCCCTATATGTACCACCTAGATGGTGCAATTAACATTTTGCTTTATCATACAACTGTCTGTCTCACTATCCATCAATTCATCTTATTTTTGGTGTATTCAGAGTAAGTTGCAGACGTTGGTATATGTTACCCCTAAATACTTTAGCATGCATATTATTGATTAGGGTTCAGTATTTGTTTATGACTCTTTTTTTGAGGTAAATTTTACATCCAATGAAATACAAAACTCTTAAGTACATATTTCTGAGTTTTGAAAAATATAGACACATATGTAACTCAAATCCCTGTCAAAATAAAGCACGTGACCACCACCCCAATAAGTAAGTTTTCTTTTACACTTGTGCAGATGTTTCCATCTCTTCTCACTTGCCTCACCCAATCTAAGCAACCATGGTTTGATTTTGTTTTTCACCATAGTTTAGTTTTTATATAATGCGGTTAAAAGAAAAAAAAAAACAAATTGCCAGTTTTCTTTGTTCTGCAGTAAGAGATAAAAGTGACTAGCCCCCATGTATAATAAAGATCACTCCAAGACAGTTAGTGTCCCTGCAGCTGTGATGTACTGTGCAGTCTTAAATAATGGTGTCTGTTGTTTCCAAATTGAGTTTCCTTATATGTATTAATTCAGATAGTATTTATTAGGCACCTGTGGGTGGTAGGCACTGGGTTCCCCCTTTATATACTTATTTTCATTGGTAACCACATACGTATTTATGACATTAGTCAGCCACTCCCATGAATAAGTATGATTGCTAACAGAAGGGAAGCCAAGGGTGCTGGCGGGGGGAGGCTGGAGGAAGGGACCCACTTTGGTGAGTGAGGAGAAGGGTTAGGGAAGGCTTTCCTGAGGAAGTGACGTTTGAAGCAACATCTATTATAGAAGGAGGAATAGGAGATAACCAGGTAGGGATTGGGGCAAATGGAGAAGTGGGGACTGTCCTCTGTGTTGGGAAGGACTGTGATTCTTTCCTGAACCACAGAGGAGGTCGTGTGGATGGTGGGCAGGAGTGGAGGGGAGAGTGAGTAGTAAACAAGGAAGGAGAGGTCGCAGGACCAAAATCACCCAGGAGACAGACTGTGGCCTTTATGTTCAGAGCAATGGGAAGCCATTGCATGGAAGAGTAACGTTGACATTCAGTTATCTAGCCAATTGAGTTGGATGAAGAGGAGGCATGGATGGTGTGTTCTGGAACCCTTGTGAAAATTAAACACCAACAACATGAAACATCCAAATTTTAGGAGAGCCCTAATTTGCATTATGAATCCAGATTTTCAGATTCCTCCTATGATTTTTCTCCCTGGCCTTCATCCAACTGAGTTGGATAAAGAGGAGACATGGATAGTGTGTTCTGGAATCACAGTGAAAATTAAACACCAACAACATGAAACTTCCAAATTTTAGGAGAACCCTAATTTGCATTATGAATCCAAACAGATTTTCAGATTCCTCCTGTGATTTTTCTCCCTGGCCTTCATCCAACTGAGTTGGATAAAGAGGAGACATGGATAGTGTGTTCTGGAATCATAGTGAAAATTAAACACCAACAACATGAAACTTCCAAATTTTAGGAGAGCCCTAATTTGCATTATGAATCCAGATTTTCAGATTCCTCCTGTGATGTTTCTCCCTGGCCTATGTGATGGCCCAGGCAGTGATAGTGACTAATGAACATCCTCTGCGCCCCCAGCTCTTGCCTCACTCTGTCCTCCCATTTTCACTGCCTCCCTTTCTTTGTCTCCTTCGCTCCTTAACTCGCTCTAAAAGGGATGCTATTAGTCACCAGTGCTTGCCCGACTGCTGGATCCTGGGGCAGCTATCCAGTCCCCTTTGCTCTGTGACTCTATAGATCTCCCAGGGTAGCCTCATTCAGACTCATGGATTTAACAACCACTTATGTACTGTTGGTGTGGAAAACTCTCAGCTCTCTCCTGAGGATGAGACCTGTGCCTAGGCAGTTTATTGGACATCTACCCAGGGCTACTGAGAAGTCAGCATTTCTCCCTCAGAGGGAACGCATCACCCCCAAGTCTTGCTCCTTGTGCTGTATTTCCTCTGTGTTACCTGTTTCAGTGAGTGTGGCCACAACCTGTTTGTTGGAGCCCAAAATCTGACAAATGTTCTAGATTCTTGTTTTTTTTTTTTTTTTTTTTTTTTTTAACCTTGTTGTTGGAGCCAGCAATCTGAGAACTGTTCTAGATTGTTTTTTAATTCATCATTTCATTGACCATTACATTTTGCTGATAGCATTTCTTTTTCTTTTTTTTTTTTTCTGAGGCAGAGTCTTACTCTGTCACCCAGGCTGGAGTACAGTGGCATGATCTCGGCTCACTGCAACCTCTGCCTCCTGGGTTCAAGTGATTCTCCCCTTAGCTTCCTGAGTAGCTGGAATTACAGGCACGTGCCAACCACATCACACCTGCCTAATTTTTGTCTTTATTTACTTATTTATTCACTCAGGGTTTCTCCATGTTGCCCAGGCTGGTCTTGAACTCTTGGGCTCAAGTGATCGGCCTGTCTCAGCCTCCCAAAGTGCTGGGATTACAGGTGTGAGCCACTGGGCCCAGCCACTGATTGCATTTCTGAACACTGTCATCATTCTGGCAATTTTCTGTCTTTGCTGCCTTATTTCAGACCCTCCCTCCTCTTGATCCGTGTTCTTTCCGAAGCTGTGTCTCCTAGTTGCCCCCGCTGCCTCTAGCTTGGCCCCCTTTTAACCAGCCTCATCCTCCCGCCAGAGACTCTTATAAAATATAAATCGAACCAAACCCTTTGTTGGCTCCCCATAACTCAGTTTGACTTCATTGCTTAGTAATCTGGGTCCTTTATGAATGAACCACCTCCAACTCACACCTGCCAGGGTACTAACTTCTGCCCACAGATGGGTTTTCAAAAATTAAACACTTGTGGCTGGGTGCAATGGCTGACACCTGTAATCCCAGCACTTTGAGAGGCCGAGGCGGGAGGATTGCTTGAATCCTGAAATTTGAAACCAGACTGGGAAACATGGCAAGGCCTCCTCTCTACCAAAAAAAAAAAAAAAACAAAAAACAAAAATTAGTTTGGTGTGGTGGTGTGCACCTGTAGTCCTAGCTACTTGGGAGGCTGAGGTGGGAGGATCACTTGAGCCCAGGAGGCCAAGGCTGCAGTGAGCTGAGATCATGTCACTATAGCCCAGCCTGGGCAATAGAGCCAGACCCTAACTCAAAAATAAATAAATAAATAAATAAATGAATGAATGAATGAACGAATGAATAAATAAATAAATGCTTGTCAAACAAGTTGAAACATCACTTAAAAATCAAGAGCTTTTCCATAAAAAAAAAATCAGGATTTCTAGGTTCTCTTGAAATAGTCAGAAGCTCAGCCATACTGGTCGTGTATTTCTGGATGGCCACACTCAGCTGATGCTTAGTAGTGGTGCCTCTTTTAGACGGGGCATCTGTCACGGCCCCCATTTGTCCCACTTCACTCTCATATTGGCTGCGATGTGCTAACTGTGGCAACAAAACAACCCGCAAATCTACAATGGCTTAGAGCCAGAGAAGTTTCTCATTCACATAAAGACAAATGAGTGTTCCTAATGGGCAGAGAGCTCTCTTTAAAGCGGCGATTCGGGGACCAGGGTCCTTCCATTGTGTGGCTTTTCATATTCAGTCTGTGAAGGCTGCCCTCCTTGTCTGCATGCAGCAGATGGAAGCAGACAGAGGGGAGCAGGTCTCTAAGTGACGGGTAGCATTCTGCACACATTCCGGATTAGTGCTCTGTAACTTGGCCATACTGACCTGCAGGGAGAGGCTGGGACTCGTCATCTTAGAATGGGCCCAGAAAGAAGAGGCAACAGATTTGGTGAAGAGCCAGCTGTTATCTGACCCAACTCATTTCTTTAATCTACTTGGCCCCTTTGGTATTTGAATTTGCAATCCCTGCTTTTAACAGCAGCAGGCTTTGGAGATAAGGAAACCTAGGTTCAAATCACTACAATGTCAACTCTAGCAGGGCAGGAACTTAATCTGTTTTGTTCACTACGTAGAGCAGTCTGTGGCACACAGTAGGTGCTCAATAAGTCTAGGTTGATTATGTGAATGACTTCCTTCTGTCCCTAGCAATAATAATAGCTAACATTTATTTAAGGTTTATAATGTGCTTAACTCTGTTAGTGGGTTGGGTGCCATCTCAGGAAAAAGGTGCTAAGATTTGAACAGCCACAGGGTAAATGTGAAAATTGTTTTCTTTTTCTCTTCTCTCTCATTTCCAGGATATTTCTGGAACTCTCTTTATATATTGATGAGAGAATGTAACGTATTTTCTTTTTTTTTTTTTAAATTTAGAAAGAGGGCTTTATTCTTATTTTTTATTCCCTTAGGTTTTTGGGGAACAGGTGGTATTTGGTTACATGAGTGAGGAGAAAATGTAATGTATTTCTTTCTTTCTTTTTTGTTTTTTTTTGAGACAGAGTCTCGCCCTGTTGCCAGGCTGGAGTGCAGTGGTGTGATCTCGGTTCATCACAACCTCCGCCTCCTGGGTTCAAGCAATTCTCCTGCCTCAGCCTCCTGAGTAACTGGGACTACAGGCACATACCATCATGCCCGGCTAATTTTTTTTGTATTTTTAGTAAAGATCAGGGTTCACTGTGTTGGCCAGGCTGGTCTCAAACTCCTGACCTCATGATCCACCCACCTCAGCCTCCCAAAGTGCTGGGATTACAGGTGTGAGTTACTGCGCCCAGCCTATATTTTCTTATTGGCTGACTGCTAGGGTGAAAAAAACAGCTGTTTTCAACTTCTTGTAGTTTTGGTAGACAAATGGTTGTTACCTCAAGATTTTTTTTTTCCTCTATATAGTAAATTCTGATTATATTGGACTCAATTGTACTTCAAGTGGATTGTAGTCTGCTGTCTTCTGCTTGGCAAAAAAGTTAGTGTTATTTTCAAAGTCACCTTGACATCTCTTAGCCATACACAGCACAGAGGGCAGAAGGTCTGATAGTTTCCTGCAGTTTGAGGTCCTGACGGTGCATGGAAAGTGCAATTTCTTTGTTGTTATTGTTGTGACTTTCTGATTTATTTGGGGTCAGGTTTGAGGTTAACTGGAAGGAATAGATTGTATTTTTTCTTTCCCCATAGGAATAAAAGTAAAATTCCTCATATCTTACTATCCCTGGTGTGGTGTCTTGCTAGTTATTATGGAATCAGGTAGGCTGAAGACCTCACCTAGAGCAACTTAAGGTGATAGCACCAGTGTTCTGGGCAGCAGGAAGTGTAATTACCTTTGCATGAAGTATGTCCTATGACAAGACCATCAGACTATTGGAACTCTACCTTTCCCTTTATTAAAGAAGGCTACTGGAGTTGCAGGAGCTTAGCTGCGGGTCTCTCTCAGATGCTTCTTGACTCCCTTTTGCCAGAAAAATGTCCACGAGAAGATGGAAAACGACAATAAAAATAATGAGTAAAAATAATGAGTTGTGTGAGTAAATGCACAACTAAAAGAAATAGATTTCTACAATATTTACAGAAGTACTGTGAGAGGAAGAGATTAATGTGGATGATACTGGTAGAATTTCTGATGAGTTGGGTTAATTGGAAGGAGGACCTTGAATAGGGGTTGAATGGAGAAAGTTTGACTTCATGGGGTCCAGGATCCTTCTCATCGCATTGGGTAACTAGGACACAGCTTAAAGTAAGTAGAGTGAAGGGACTCAGCTGAACTTATTCTTCTGTTCCCTTTAACTTATCAATAGCACTAACTTTCTTTTATTTCTCTTTCATTTAAAAGCTTCCAAAAAACGGCTGGACGTAGTAGCTAGCCCTTTGGGAGGCTGAGGCAGGTGGATCACCTGAGGTCAGGAGTTCGAGACCAGCCCGGTCAACGTGATGAAACCCTGTCTCTACTGAAAATACAAAAATTAGCAAGGCATGGTGGCATACACCTATAATTCCAGCTACTCTGGAGGTTGAGGCAGGAGAATCATTTGAACCTGGGAGGCAGAGGTTGCAGTGAGCTGAGATTGTGCCATTGCACTCCAGCCTGGGTGATGAAGTGAGACTCTGTGGAAAAAAAAAAAAAAAAGGGCCGGGTGCGGTGGCTTA